>ML286835.1:0-14857 GCA_005239495.1 Nicotiana undulata | reverse complement strand
GTAGTAAAACGAAAAACAGAAAATTGAAATTACAAAAAAAAAAAAGTATTTTTTTTTGCGGGGTGAAGTGGGGGTAGTATGGTGAGTGGTGACGAAAAAAAAACCTTTTTGGAGAGAGGGCATGAGGTGGGTTAGGTGGGTAGGTGTGGGGTGGATTGGTGAGGGTATGAAATAGGGTGGCGAAGCTTGAGAAAGATTTTTGCAAAATGTTTTATCTTCTTTTGATAAGGAAAATATTTTCCTCTAATCGGAGAAAAATAAGACGATAAGAAAAATATTTTCCAGAATTTTTAAGTCAATCAAATATGAGAAAACTAAAAAATATTTTTTCGAAAAATATTTTCTTTCAAACCATACACACCCTTGATCCTTTTAGGTCTCTCAATTAGTTATGACCTCAATGTAGAAACACGTGCATAGAAACCCAAACGTAGGGCCTGTTTAGTTTGGACTTTGGAGTATAGGGTACAATCCGAAATTTTCCCGATTGGGACAATTGTTTAATAAATAGTCAAATACTATCCAATAATTGAATCACGAATAATGTATGAAATAATGAAACGAAACTCGAAACTAATACTAATATCTAGCTACCTAGAGTTTGGAGTCACAATTCATGAACTACTACAAGTATTTTGCTAAAAATATATATCTGTTTGAATTAAATAAAACAGTAGATAAATAATATGGAGAAGACTCCAGGAATCTGCGGAAGCCACCAGATCTACCTCGTGTCTCCGTACGAATAATCAGCTACTGCTCAAAAATCAACTCTGACCGGAACCTGGATCTGCACAAGAAGTGCAGTGTGCAGTATCAGTACAACTGACCCCATGTACTAGTAAGTGTCGAGCCTAACCTTGACGAGGTAGTGACGAGGCTACGGTGGGCATTTATAATAAAACTTGTATAAAGTGTTTAATAAAGCAAGAAGAAAATACCAAACGAAATAAACAACAACTTGCAGTAAATAATTAAGTAACTCAGCTATCTTTCCAGATCTCATCTATGACCAATCCTTACCAAAATTTCCAAATTACAATTTAAATAACAGTACGAGCAGAATATGGGAACAACGAAATAAACAGTGAGTATTCTAGTCTTTATCATATAACCAGTAAAACATGAATATTCTCCCTTATTACTCCTTGTTGCGGCATGCAACCCGATCCCACATGTCCACCTTTATTGCTCCTCTATATATATATCACCCTTATTCCTTCTGTTGCAGCGTGCAACCCGATCCCACCTGTCCACCCTTATTACTCCTTGTTGCGGCATGCAACCCGCTCCCACCAGACAATCACATTTCATCATTTATAATAAGGGTTCACAATTTAGATCAAAATACTTCACAACATTTATATCTGAAATAATGTAACGGAAATTTGTACAATTAAGAAACTTCACCAATTATTACTACACAGCGAAACCAACCGAAATGTATCATGAAACACTTAAGACAAGAATAAAATAAATTGGAAACGGGGAAGGGAACATGCTAAACAGATAATTTGGTGGCGCATAGGTACTCGTCACCTCACCTATACACCACACACATGCAATTTCACATAGCATTTAAGTTGGGGATTCCTAATCCCTCAAGTCAAGGTTAGACCAAACACTTACCTCAATCTGACGGCCAACTCAACGCTCAACTATCGTTTTTCCTTTAGAATTCACCTCCAACACTCTCGTATCTAAAAATAATTAGTTCAATATCTTTAATTAGTGCTAAAGGAACTAACTTTATTGCAAAATTATGGGTTTCCTAAGTTTTCCTATCAAAAGATAAAAATCGACCATGGGCCCGCTTGGTCCAAACTCGAGATTCGGACCAAAATTCGTTTACCCATTCTCCCCCGAGCCCGGATATACAAATAGTTTTGGAATCTGACCTCAATTCGAAGTCTAAATTCCCAAATTTCTAAGTTCTACCCAAAAATCCCTAATTCTACCATGAAAATTCTAGATTCTAGGTTGAAATCTTGTTAAAAGTTGCAAGAGATTGAAAGGAATTAGTTAGGAATCACTTACCTATGATTTGGAGAAGTTTGGGTCTTTGAGAAATCACCTATGGAGATTTAGGGTTCAAGAGAATTGAAAAATGGGTGAAAATCCCGTCTAAATCCCAACTTAACAGGCTGCATATGTCGCAATTGCGACTGGAGCTTCGCATTTGCAAAGCTTGCAATTGCGAGAAGGGTATCACAAATGCGAACCTTCGCAATTTCTGCTGCCTTCACATTTGCGACTAAAATATCGCATTTGCGACTTCTGGGGCCTTCGCAAATTCGGATGGAAGTTCGCATATGCGAACATGGGCTTCCCCAGGTACTCTTCGAAAATGCGAAGAATATCTCGCATTTGCGAGAATCATGCTGTCATAGTCTCTTCACAAATGCGATAAAAGTCTCGCATTTGCCATGACTGCCTACATCGCAATTGCGATGCCTGATCTCGCAATTGCGAGATCAGAGGCCTGTACAGACACCAAATGCATCAACTATGTTTTCTAAGTCCTAAACACTCTGTACCGGGCTCCGAAACCAAAATACGGTCCCGATACCAATGAGTTCAAACATTAATTCATTTCTTTATTTCCTTTAAAATTCAGTATAACAATTTTCTTCAAAAATTGATTTCTAAATCTAGGGACCTCGGAATTCAATTCCGGGCATACCCCCAAGTCCCATATTTTACTGCGGACCTCCCGGGACCGTTAGAACACGGGTCCGTTTACTCAAAATGTTGACCAAAGTCAACTAAAATCAAATCTTAACTCTAAAAATTATCATTTCTTATATTTTCAAATAAAGGCTTTTCGAATTCACGCCCGAACTGAGCACGTAAATCGAGATAAATAAAATTAACATTTTCAAGGTTAATGAGCCTGAAATAGAGTCTTAATTCATAAGATGACCCTTTGGATCATCACAATAACGCAAGTAGTAAGCAAAAGAAGATATCAATGGGGAGAAGATAAGGTTGATAGGATAGGTGCAAGATGAATGTTTGGGATTTAACTCTAGATAATTCACTTCTAATGTTCAAGTGAGTCTCTCGAATTCACTTGGTTATTAGTTCAACTATTTAGTAGAAACTCCTCTCTCGATTAAGTCTTAACCTCACAACATGAACCAATTTTAAGTGCGTGAAGATATGCAAGAATTCGTAGTGGATTGATCCTTAAGAGAACCTCTTTCGATTATCCCCCTAACATAGTTTAGTCATCAATTCAACTAGCCTCATTCGATTACTAAGAAGAATGAATGACTTCAACCAACTAAATATAAACCAACAATATCACAAGTTATGCCTCTCTTGATTACATTAACAAGTGAATAAAGACGCAACAGTTAAAACATCCAAAACGATTCAATACATAAAACTAGAGTTAATTATCCACAAACAAATATAAATACCCCAAATCCATCAAACCCTAAAAAGAACTACTCCATAGACATGGAGTAATTCATCACAATTAAGTGTAAAGTAAAGAAAAACATAAAACAATCCAAACACTTGTCTTGAGTTGGGATTGAATGATAGATGCCATGTGCTCTTCCTTCTCCAACTTCCCTTAGCCTCCTTAGGTCTAAATTATGTCAAAAGTCCCAAAAATACCGTTTTTCCATGTATATATACCAAGTTGGGTCGGGCCAAACACATACATCTTCTCCTAATAGAAAAAGGACATTTTTCGCGGATAGGACATGCGCGGCCGCGCACCTGGAAGTGTGCCAACGCACTTTTCACACTGTTCTGCCCCATATGCGAGGTCAGTGCGCGGCCACGCACTTGCCGCGCACTTTTCACCCTGTTCTAGTGGAAATTTGAACAAACGTAAAATATGAAAGTTGTATCCCTTTGAATTATCTTTCCAACAATATAATGAGGAGCCTAAACTGAGTTCCGAGGGACAACTTATGTACATTTTACTGAACACTACGCAATATGCATGCTCGATTCTTCGTTTTGCTCCACTACCATCCGTTGATCCCTGAACACGATCCCGACTTAATTCTGTCAGGACCCATTTTTTCCCCTCTGAAAGACGTTGTGACGGAACCTAGTCACTATGAATAGGTAAGCATATTAACATTGAAATGACAAAAATAAAGAAAATAATGGAACAACTAAGGTTCAATAATGACTATGTAATGGTAAACTGTCGCTTGACATATACAAGTAAAACCAGTACGCGATTATACATAATATTTCCCAAAACCCGGAATCACGAGTCACAAGCTCTAATATTAACTATCTAATAGTCTTCTATACAATGAGTCATAAAGAAATGAAGGAGGTAAAATATAAAGGGGGACTCCGAGGATCTGCGGGCGCGTGCAGATATACCTTGAAGTCTCCGGTGGACTGGTGCGACTGCACTAATAATGAGGCGGACGAGAGGTACCTGGATCTGCAAAAGAAAACATGTGCAGGAAGGGTGTGAGTACACCACAATGGTACCCAGTAAGTGCCAAGCCTAACCTCGGTCGAGTAGTGACGAGGTCAGGTCAAGGCTTTACTTCATTATATATATATATATATATATATAATGAAGTAAAAACAACGAAGATATCACAATATTGAAGACTGAAATGAAACAATGAATGAATAAGGAAAACACAACTCAGAACACAAAAGTTGAACATGGGATCTCCCGGGATTCCGTCCCGTAGTCCCAAAAGTAAATGTGTAGGGAGGTCTCCCGGAATACTGTTCCGTAATCCCAAAGTGAATATGCAAAACAGGAGGATCTCCCGGAATACCGTTCCGTAGCCCCAAAATAAATATGCAGTACAAGGGGATCTCCCAGAATACCGTTCCGTAGTCCCAAAATAAATATGCAGCAAAAACGACAAGATTCAATAATCATAGTAAGGAGTCTCACAATTTATCCTAAGTGTAAGCTAAGGGAAAAGCAGGTAAAATAATTAAGCATGTTGCACATAGTTCAAGTAAACAGTTAAGGCAAATAGGCATGCTTTCTTAGTCTAACATAAATCTACACAAGCTAATAGGTCCAAATATGATGAAAGACAGATTTGCTTTTTAATGAAAATCGGGATTTACAACAAACAACCCGTGTACGTACTCATCACCTCACGTACACGGCGTTCAAATAACAACAACAATACCAATCCTATGAGGAGGTTCCCCTACATAAGGTTAGGAAAGCCACTTACCTCGAACCAAGCCCAAATCAATCCGAAATCACGCTCTTGCCACGAGTATCCAACTCTGAGTGGCCAAAATCTAATCAAAACCAATTACATAACATAAATACAGCTAATTACATAACATAAATACAACTACAAGAGCTAATCTAACGAACGAAATCAAATCTAAAACAAGGAATAGGAAAAATCGTTCAAAAGCCTCCCCGAGCCCACGTCTCAAAATCGAGTAAAAGTTACCAAATAAGAACACCCATTCACTCACGAGTTCACTTGTACAAAAATCGTCCAAATTCGACGCCGAATTCTCACTCAAATCTCAGATTTTTGGTTGGGGAACTTTTCCCCTAATTTCACAACTTCCTCACTCAGATTCCCTAATTTAATGAAGAAAACAACTATTGATTAATGAAATATGATCAAAATAGGAGTAGGAATCGTTACCAATGATTTCCTCTGAAAAACTCTCGAAACATCGCCTTCCTCCGAGCTCTTAATCTAATTTTGTGATATGAAATTTCAACCCTCGAATCTGCCCTTTTCTGCCTAGCGATTATTGCACCAACGGGCCAAGGATCGCATCTGCGGTCCCGCACTTGTGGAATTCCCATAGCAGGTGCGGCTTTTCACTTAATGCACCTCGTCTGCATCTACGATCAAGAGGTTGCACCTGCGGACCTTTGTCCGCTTGTGCGGTCCTAGACCGCTCCTGTGGTTCCTTCCCTCGCACCTGCGGGCATTGTAGATGCGGAACTCCCCTTGCATCAGCGGTCCAAAATGCGCAGGTGGGGTGACAACAAATACAACAATATCAGCCATTTCACCTAAGTCTAATTCAAGTCGTTAAGCACCCGAAACTCACCAGAGGCCCCCGGGACCTCAACCAAACATACCAACCAATCCTAAAACACCATACAAACTTAGTCGAGCCTTTAAATCACATTGAACAACATAATAACATGAATAATGCACAGATTCAAGCCTAATGAACTTTGAAATTTCTAAATTCTACAAACGACATCGAAACATATCAAATCTTGTTCGAATGACCTCAAATTTTACACACAAGTCAAAAATGACACTAAGAACCTACTCCCACTTCCGGAATTACATTCCGGGTTTGATATCAAAATTTCTTCTGCCTACCAAAATCACCAAATTTCCAACTTTCACCTATTCAAGCCTAAATCAACTATGGACCTCCAAATCACATTCCGGACGTGCTCTTAAACCCAAAATTACCTAACGGAGCTAACAGAACCATCAAAATTCAAATCTGAGGTCGTTACACACAAGTCGATATGCGAGCGACTTTTCCAACTTAAGCTCCCAAGTAAGAGACTAAGTGTCTCAATTCGTTTCAAAAACCAACACGAACCCTTCCAGCAACCCAAAATAGCATAATAAGATACGTGGAAAGTAGTTAATAGGGGATCGAGGCTCTAACTCTCAAAATGACCAGCCGGGTCGTTATATCCTCCCCCTCTTAAAATAATCATTCGTCCTCGAACGAGTATAAAGACATATTTGTAGTTGTGAAAAATGAGGATAACGGATGCGCATATCCCACTTTTCCTCCCAAGTCGTCTCCTCGACCGGCTGACCCCTCCACTGAACTTTTACTAAAGCAATGTTCATTGACCTTAGTTTTCTGACTCGCCTATCCAAGATAGACACTGCTCCTCAACATAAGATAGATCCTTGTCCAACTGGACTGAACTTAAATCCAACACATGAGCTGGATCACGGGATACTTCCAGAGCATTGAAACGTGGAATACCGGGTGAACTCCTGCTAGGTTAAGAGGTAGGGAAATCTCATAATCAACTTCCCCTACACGCCGCAATATCTCAAAAGGACCAATGTACCTCGAGCTCAGCTTGCCCTTCTTCCCGAACCTCATGACGCCCTTCATAAGCGATACCCAAAGCAAGACCCGCTCTCCAACCATGAATACTAAATCGCGAACCTTCCGGTCCGCATAACTCTTCTGTCTAGACAGGGCTGTGCGAAGTCTATCCTGAATCACCTTCACCTTATCCAGGGCATCCTAGACCAAGTTTGTATCCAACAATCAGGCCTCGTCCGGCTCAAACCAACCCACTCGAGACTGACACTGCCTACCACACAGATCCACATACGATTCCATTTGAATGCTGGATTGATAACTGTTGTTGTAGGAAAACTCTACAAGTGGCAAGAACTGGTCCCGTGACCCTCCAAACTCCATCACATAAGCACGAAGCATATCCTCTAGAACCTAAATCGTGCGCTCTGACTGCCCGTCTGTCTTAGGGTGAAAGGTTGTGCTCAACTCCACCCTAGTACCCAACTCCTACAGTACGCTCTCTAAAACCGTGATGTAAACTGTGTACCTCTGGCTCAAATGATGGAAACTAGAATACCATGAAGGCGAACAATCTCTCTGATGTAAATCTCAGCCAACGTCTCTGAAGAGTAAGTAATCATCAATGGGATGAAATGGGCTAACTTGGTCAGTCGATCCACAATCACCCAAATAGCATCAAACTTCCTCGAAGTCCGTGGGAGTCCAACTACAAAATCCATGGTGATATGCTCCCACTTCCGCTCTAGGACCTCTAACCTCTGAAGCAAGACACCCGGTCTCTGATGCTCATACTTGACCTGCTGATAGTTGAGACACCTGGCCACAAACCCAACTATATCCTTCTTCTTCCTCCTCCACCAATAGTGTTGTCTCAGATCCGGTACATCTTCACGACACCTGGATGGATGGAATACCACGAGCTGTGGGACTACTCAAGAATAAACTCCCGAAACCCATCCACATTGGGCACACATATCCGACCATGCATCCTCATAACGTCATCATCACCAATAGTCACATCTCTAGCATCACCTCGCCGAACCCTGTCCTGGAGGACTTGAAGATGGGGATCATCATACTGACGCTCCCTGATATGGTAATAAAGAGAAGACCGAGAGACCATGCAAGCCAATACTCGGCTCAGCTCCAAAATATCAAGTCTCACAAACTGGCTGGCTAAAGCATGAACATCCAATGCTAAGGGTCTCTCTGCTGCTGGAAGGTACACCAAACTCTCCGCCCGACTCAACGGATCGACCACTACATTGGCCTTCCCCGGGTGGTACAATATAGTGATGTCATAATCCTTAAGTAGCTTCAACCACCTCCGCTAAGATCCTTTTGCTTGAACAGGTGCTGCAAACTCTGGTGATCAATGTAGATATCACAAGGAACACCGTACAAATAATGGCGCCAAATCTTCAAGGCGTGAACAATAGCTGCTAACTCAAGATCGTGGACAGGATAATTCTTCTCATACACCTTCAACTGGATGGATGCGTAGGCAATCAACCTACCGTCCTGCATCAACACCACTCCAAGACCAATCCTCGAGAGGCATCACAATAGACAGTGTAAGACCCCGAACCTGTAGGCAATACCAATACTGGGGCTGTAGTCAAGGCTGTCTTGAGCTTTTGAAAGCTCCCTTCACACTCCTATGTCCACCTTTACGGAGCACCATTCTGGGTTAGCCTGGTCATAGGTGCTGCAATAGATGAAAATCCCTCTATAAAGCGACGGTAATATCCCGCCAAACCAAGGAAACTGCGGATCTCCGTAGCTGATGATGGTCTAGGCCAACTCTAAAGTGCCTCCACCTTCTTCGGATCTACCTTGATCCCATCACTAAATACTACGTGAACCAAGAATGCCACTGAATCAAGTCAGAATTCACACTTAGAAAATTTTGCATACAACCTCTTCTCCCTCAAAGTCCGAAGCACAGTCCTCAGGTGCTGCTCATGATCTTCTCGAGACCGGGAATACACTAGAATGTTGTCAATAAACACAATGATGAAGGAGTTAAGATAAGGCCGGAATACGTTGTGCATCAAATGCACAAAGGCTGCTGGGGCATTGGTCAGCCCAAAAGACATGACAAGAAACTCATAATGACCATATCTGGTCCAGAAGGCATTCTTCGGGATATCCGGCTCCCGAATCTTCAACTGATGATAGCCAGAACGCAAGTCAGTCTTGGAAAATAGTCTGGCACCCTGTAACTGGTCAAATAAATCACCAATGTGAGGCAATAGATACCTGTTCTTCACTGTAACCTTGTTCAACTGGGGATAATCAATACACATACGCATAGAACCATCTTTTTTTCTTCATAAACAAGACCGGAGCACCCAAAGGTGACACACTAGGCCTAATGAAGCCCTTATCAAACAACTCCTACAACTTCTCCTTCAACTCAGTAGGAGCCATACGGTAAGGAGGAATAGATATGGGCTGAGTGCCTGTCAACAAATCAATGTCGAAATCAATGTCTCTATCGGGTGGCATGCCTAGAAGATCAGTTGGAAACACATCGGGAAGTCCCTCACTACCGGGACCGACTCAACTGTAAGGGTATCAATGCTGACATCTCTCACATAGGCCAAATACACATCACATCCCTTCTCAACCATTCGCTGAGCCTTAAGAAATGAAATGACCCTATGGGGAGTATACTCCAAGGTACCTCTCCACTCTAATCGCGGTAAGCCTGGAATAGCCAGCATCACGGTCTTAGCGTGAGAATAAAGAATAGCATAATGGGGCGATAACCAGTCCATGCCTAATATACCATCAAAATCTACCATACTGAGCAATAATAAATCGGCTCTAGTCTCAAAACCACTAATAGAAATCAAACACGACCAATATACACGGTCTACAATAACAAAATCTCCCACAGGAGTAGATACATAAACAGGGGAACTCAAAGAATCCCTAGATACCCCCAAATGTGGAGAAAAATGAGAAGACACATATGAATACATAGATCCTTGGTCAAATAATACCGATGCCTCTCTATGACAAACTAGAACAATACCTGTGTTGACAGAATCGGAAGCAAATGCCTCTGAACGAGATGGAAGGGCATAATACCTGGCCTGGCCTCCCCCTCTAGGGCGACCTAGACCTCCCTGACCTCCACCTCGAGCTACCTGAGTAGGTAGGGCAGCATCTGGGGTTGGAAGAATGGCCGGAGGACCTGGTGGAGCACATGGTGGCTGAGAAGTCTGTGGAGGAGCACCCCTCTTGAGTCTGGGGCAATCCCTAACCATATGATGAGTATTGCCACACTCCAAACAACCCCTCAAAGGACGCGACGGTTGTGACTGGATCCGGCCAAGTCTGCTGAACTGGCCGGTAATACCACCTCGAGTAGGAGGCACACTAGATACTGGCGGTGCATAATAAGGCTCCTAAGGCCTAGGAGGAGCTGGAACACTGCTGGCTGCTAGAAGTGCTGAATGAACATGGCGACTCCCAAAACCCCTACCATAGCGTGTTGCTGGCGCACGAGCTCCTGAATAATGACCAGTTTCTCTTGACCTCTTCGCCTCTCTCTCCTCTCTGTCTCGGGAAATCATGCACTCCACTCTCCTAGCAATACTCACGGCCTGCTAATAAGAGAAATTCATCTCCAACTCTCTAGCCATACTGATCCTGATGCTAGGGTGGAGCCCTCAATGAAGCGTCGAACCCTCTCTCTGACCGTATCAACCAAAGTCGGTGCATGCAAGGCTAACTCACTGAAACGGTCTGCATACTCCGACACAATCATAGAACCCTGGCGGATCTGCTCAAACTCTGCACACCAAGCATCCTCGAGGCTCTGAGGGACATTCTCACGCCAAAACATATCTGAGAACTGAGTCCAAGTGAGTGAGGCTGCCTCGTATGGACTACTCAGCTCACAGGCACGCCACCGCTGATATGTCACTCCCCTTAGCTGGAAAGCGGTGAAAGAAACCCCATTCGTCTCCGCTATGCCCTTAGTGCGGAGGATACGATGACACTCCTCAATAAAACCCTGAGCTTCCTGTGAAGCTAATCCGCTGAAGGTGGGTGGTTGTACTTCTTGTACCTCTCAAGTCTAAGTTGATCTACCTCAGAGGCAGCTACCCTAGTCTCATGCTGAACCGGAGCCACTAGGGGCATAGGAATAAACTATGTGGCATGATCAACCTATACCCTCTGCTCAGGAGTACGGGTTGCAGGAGTCTGTGCCCCTCCCCCGGCCTGAGATGTGGCAGGAGCTATCGGAATTAGTTCGGCCTGAGCTAAAGTGTTGACATGCTCATGAACTGAGCTAAGGTCTCTTAGAGGGCTGGAGCAGAAATAGGAACCTCCAGTGCTATCCCTCCAGCTGGAACTGCTGGGGGATCCTCTGTCGCAGCTCGCGTAGGTGCTCTGGCTGCACCGCAAGGTCATCCTCTACCCCGACCCCAGCCTCTGGAGGCTCTGGCAGGGGGATCGGGTGCCTGATCGTCGGATCTCCCGGTACGGGTCCTCACCATCTGTGAGAAAGAATAGAATAGAAAATTTTAGAATTTTGATGTCAATAACTCGCACGACAAGGAAATCAAAGAAGTATTATTGTTCTTAATAGTTCTATTGCCTCCCAAAGATAAGTACAGACGTCTCCGTACCGATCCACGAGACTCTAATAAACCCGCTTATGACTCACGATGCATATGAACCTAGAGCTCTGATACCAATTTGTCACGACCCATTTTTTCCCCTCCGAAAGACATTGCGACGGCACCTAGTCGCTACAACCAGGTAAGCTTATTAACATTGAAACAATAGAAATAAAGAAAATAAAGGAACAACTAAGCTTAAATAATGACTATGTAATGGTAAACTGCCGCTCGTCATATACAAGTAAAACCGGTACGCGATTATACACAATATTTCCCAATACTCGGAATCACGAGTCTCAAGCTCTAAGAGTAACTATCTAATAGTCTGCTACACAAAGAATCATAAAGAAATGACGAGGTTAGGTCAAGGCCCTATATATATATATATATATATATCACAGTATTGAAGACTGAAATGAAATAATGAACGAATAAGGAAAACACGGCTCAGAACATAACAGTTCAACATGGGATCTCCCGGGATTCCGTCCCGTAGTCCCAAAAGTAGATGTGCAGGGGGATCTCCCGGAATACCGTTCTGTAGTCCCAAAGTACATATGCAAGACAGGGAAATTTCCCGGAATACCGTTCCGTAGTCCCAAAGTAAATATTCAGTACAAGGGGATCTCCCGAAATACCGTTCCGTAGTCCCAAAGTAAATATGCAGTATATAGGGATCTCCCAGAATACCGTTCCGTAGTCCCAAAGTAAATATGCAGCAAAAATGACAAGATTCAATAATTATAGTACGGAGTCTCACAATTTATCCTAAGTGTAAGCTAAGGGAAAAGCAGGTAAAACAACTAAGCATGTTGCACGTAGTTCAAGTAAACAGTTAAGGAAAATAGGCATGCTTTCTTAGTCTAACATAAGGCTACACAAGCTAATAGGTCCAAATAAGATGAAAGACAGATTTGCTTTTTAATGAAAATCGGGTTTTACAACAAACAACCTGTGTACGTACTCGTCGCCTCACATACACGACGCTTAAATAACAACAACAATACCAATCCTACGGGAGGTTCCCCCACATAAGGTTAGGTAGGACACTTACCTCGAACCAAGCTCAATTCAGTCCAAAATCACGCTCTTGCCACGAGTATCCAACTCCGAGTGGCCCAGATCTAATCAAACCAATTACATAACATAAATACAACTACAAGAGCTAATCTAACGAACGAAATCAAAGCTAAAGCAAGGAATTGAAAAAATCGTTCAAAAGGATCCCCGAGACCACATCAAGGAATCGAGTAAAAGTTACCAAATTAGAACACCCATTAACTCACGAGTTCACTCGTACAAAAATCGTCCAAATCCGACGCCTGATTCCCACTCAAATCTCAGATTTTTGGTTGGGGAACTTTTCCCCCAATTTCCCAACTTCCTCACTCAAATTCCCTAATTTAATGAAGAAACAAATTATGGATTAATGAAATAGGATTAGGAATCGTTACTCTATGATTTCCTCTGAAAAAATCTCGAAAAATCACCTTCCTCCGAGCTCTCAATTGAATTTTGTAATATGAAATTTCAACCCTCGAATCTAACCCTTTTCTGCCCAGTAATTATCGCACTGTAGAATTCCCCTCGCATGAGTGGCTTTTTACTTAAAGCATCTTTGTCGGCTGCTATGGTCCCAGACCGCTCTTGCGGTTCCTTCACTCGCACCTGCGCATCGCAGATGCGGAACTTCCCTCGTACCTGCGATCCCAGACCTCCTTCCCATTTCCTCTCCTGCGATTCCCTACCCGTTTTTGCTGCTCTGCACCTGCGGCCCAAAGTGAGCAGGTGCGGTGACAGCAGATACAACAATATCAGCCATTTCACCTAAGTCCAATTCAACTCGTTAAGCACCCGAAACTCACTCGAGACTGTCGGGACCTCAACCAAACATACCAAACAATCCTAAAACACCATACGAACTTAGTCGAGCCTTCGAATCACATCGAACAATATCAAAAAGATGAATTATGCATGGATTCAAGCCTAATGAACTTTAAAATTTCTAAATTCTACAAACGACGTCGAAACATATCAAATCTCTTCCGAATGACCTCCAATTTTACACATGAGTCAAAAAGGACACTATGAACCTACTCACACTTCCGGAATTACATTCGGGTCCGATGTCAAAATTTTCACTGCCGGCCAAAATCACCAAAATTCCAACTTTCGCCAATTCAAGCCTAAATCTACTACGGACCTCCAAATAACATTATGGGCGTGCTTTTAAGCCCAAAATCACCTAACAAAGCTAACGGAACCATCAAAATTAAAATACGAGGTCGTTACACATAAGTCGACATCCGGTCAACTTTTCCAACTTAAGCTCCCAAATAAGAGACTAAGTGTCTCAATTCGTTTAAATAACCAACACGAGCCCTCCTGGCAACCCAAAATAGTAGAATAAGATACGGGGAAAACATTTAATAGGGGATGAGGGATCTAACTCTCAAAATGACCGGCCGGGTCATTACAAATTCTTTGGGCTTTTACTCAGACTTCAAAGCTCCAAATCACTTAAATTCATTCCATAACATCTACATAGCTCGAAATCACTCCTACAAGGCATAAAACACACAATTAATGCAAAACACTAACGATTAAAGCTCAAACTAAACTAAAGTGCAGTAAATTGGAATGTAATAATCGACTAAAATATGAGATTATAGCCTACCATCAATTAATGTACTTGTCTCTAGCAACCAACAGTACGCTAGTGAACGATTCACACAAATTGTCCAATAGCATATCACACTTTGTGAAAGAAGAAAAAAATAACTTTGGACTAGTGAATGAGAGGCTTATTATTGTCACGACCCAAATTTCCACCATTTAGGCCGTGACTGCGCCTAACGTTGAACCCGCTAGGACAGCGAACGTATAACTTGCAATAGCAATTTAAAATCATTTAATACAGAATAAAACGCTAACTCGTCAACTTCAACCAATTTCCATCACATACTGAGATAATAGTGGGACAACCGTTTAACCGAAAATCGATAACATGCTTTTCCCTTTTTCATATTCCCAACAGAATCCTTCAAACATCGCTAATAAAAATAACAAAACTTTAAATGCAGAAAGTAAGAACATAATAAACGTAAAAAAAACGTAAGCTCCCAAAATCGGGGTGTCACAATCTCATGGACTAACTACTAGAATACTAAATACAAGTCTGG
>ML286833.1:926-44172 GCA_005239495.1 Nicotiana undulata | reverse complement strand
CTCCCTCCACCAAGTACTCCTTAATATCATGAAACCAAGGCTTTCCATCTGCTTCTTCTTCAATGCGTGCACAGTAAGTCGGTTGAGTGTGAATCCCTACCGGGATAGGATCAATGAAATTCTTATCTGGATGTTGGATCATGGATGACAAGTGACCAGTGCGTCGACGAACTCATTATGGATTCTGGGAACATGATGAAATTCAATCTTTGTGAACCTCCTTCTCAATTCATGCACACGATGTAGGTATGGTAGTATCTTGAAATTCTTGGTCGCCCATTCTCCTTGAACTTGGTGTATTAATAAGTCCGAATCACCAATCACTAATAATTCTTGAACGTTCATTCAATGGCCAAATTGAGCCCAAGGATGCAGGCCTCATATTCGGCCATGTTGTTGGTGCAGGGGAACCTGAGTTTGGCGGATACCGAGTAATGCTGACCAGTTTCTGAAATTAAGACTGCTCCAATACCCACGCCTTTGAAGTTTGTGGCCCCATAAAAGAACATCCTCCAACTGTCGTAGGATTCTGCAATGTCCTCTCCTACGAATGCTACCTCCTCATCAGGGAAATACGTTTTTAAAGGTTTGTATTCTCCGTCCACGGGATTCTCAGCAAGATGATCGGCTAATGCTTGTCCCTTAACTGCCTTCTGAGTTATGTAAATGATATCGAACTCACTTAACAGAATCTGCCATTTAGCCAGCTTGCCAGTGGGCAAAGGTTTCTGAAAGATGTACTTGAGCGGATCCATCCTTGATATGAGGTACGTTGTGTAGGCACAGAAATAGTGCCTCAGCTTCTGTGCGACCCAAGTCAAAGCACAACATGTGCGCTCTAATAGAGAATACTAGGCCTCATACGGGGTGAACTTCTTGCTCAGATAGTAAATTGCTTGCTCCTTCCTTCCTATTTCATCATGTTGCCTGAGAATGCAAACAAAAGCTCCATCTAATACAGCCAAGTAGAGTAATAGGGGTTTACCCGGCTCTGAGGGTACCAAGACTGGTGGTGTTGAGAGGTACTCTTTGATTCTGTCGAAGGCTTTTTGACAATCCTCAGTCCATTTGGTTGCAGCATCCTTTCTCAACATCTTAAAAATTGGTTCACAAATGAAGGTAGACTGGGCTATGAACTGGCTGATATAATTGAGCTTTCCTAGGAAGCTCATAAAATTCTTTTTGTTCTTTGGTGGCGGCAGTTCTTGGATGGCTTTGACCTTCGAAGGATCTAGCTCTATTCCTCGATGACTGACAATGAACCCTAGCAGCTTCCCAGCAGGAACCCCGAACGCACATTTTGCGGGGTTAAGCTTCAGATTGTATTTCCTTAACCTGTTGAAGAACTTTCTCAAATCTTCCATGTGATTAGCAACTTTCTTTGATTTGATGATGACGTCGTCCACATATACTTCGATTTCCTTGTGAATCATATCATGGAATATAGTAGTCATGACTCTCACGTAAGTGGCCCCTGCATTCTTCAGACTGAATGGCATCATCTTGTAGCAATACACTCACCACGGCGTAATGAATGCCGTTTTATCAACATCTTCCTCGTCCATCCAAATCTAATGGTAACCAGCAAAGCAATCCACAAAAGACTACAGCTCGTGCTTGGCACAGTTATCAATTAAGATGTGTATGTTTGGCAGGGGAAAGTCGTCTTTCGGACTGGCCCGGTTGAGNGGATCTAGCTCTATTCCTCGACGACTGACAATGAACCCTAGCAGCTTGCCAGCAGGAACCCCGAACGCACACTTTGCGGGGTTAAGCTTCAGATTGTATTTCCTTAACCTGTTGAAGAACTTTCTCAAATCTTCCATGTGATTAGCAACTTTCTTTGATTTGATGATGACGTCGTCCACATATACTTCGATTTCCTTGTGAATCATATCATGGAATATAGTAGTCATGACTCTCACGTAAGTGGCCCCTGCATTCTTCAGACTGAATGGCATCATCTTGTAGCAATACACTCACCACGGCGTAATGAATGCCGTTTTATCAACATCTTCCTCGTCCATCCAAATCTAATGGTAACCAGCAAAGCAATCCACAAAAGACTACAGCTCGTGCTTGGCACAGTTATCAATTAAGATGTGTATGTTTGGCAGGGGAAAGTCGTCTTTCGGACTGGCCCGGTTGAGATCCCGGTAGTCGACGCAGACTCTGACCTTCCCATCTTTCTTTGGTACAGGCACAATGTTGGCTAACCATGTAGGATATTCAACCACCCGGAGAACCCTGGCGTTGATCTGTTTGGTGACCTCCTCTTTGATTTTCAAGCTCATGTCCAGTTTGAATTTCCTGAGCTTTTGCTTCACTGGTGGGCATGTTGGATTGGTTGCCAGCTTGTTGGCCACAATAGATGTACTGAGGCCAGTCATGTCATCATATGACCAGGCGAATATGTCCTCATATTCTCTTAAGAATTTTGTATATTCTTCCTTTTCTGACAGTGATAGATGAATGCTGATGCGTGTTTCTTTGATGTTCTCTGTGTTTCCCAGGTTGACGACCTCAGTCTCATCCAAGTTAGACTTAGGTCTATTCTCAAAGTTCTCAACTTCTTTAATAATATCCTCATGTATATCATCCTTGTCTGACTCGGAATCCATTTGTTGCGTTGTCTCGTTGCAGGTCACAATCGTCGGTTCATCAAGATAAGTAATAGTAATGTTGTATGAATAATGTAATGGGGAGGAAAACAGTAGCAAGTAAATATAAGAAATGTAAGATTTATAAAGAAATTGGAAATGCTTTGATAAATTGAGTAATTGTTTGAACATAAGAGCTCTTTCTGCGGAAATTAAAAATGCGAAAAGGAAGGAAATGCTTTAAATAAATAAATTATAAATAATGTTTATTTTGTTAGCCTTGCTACCCCGAGGCTCGACGGGCTTTGGTTGTCTTGACAGACAAATTGTTGAGATGTGATCCCTTGCTCACGACTTGTATGGAAGGGCCTTCCCCCCTCCTCTTCAAAAATGACACAGAAGTCCATATCCTCATCATCCAGAAATAGATCCCTCATGGTTGCTAACGCTTCTTCTTCGTCTGTACCATATATGACATCAACTAGCTGGAAAGTATGCTCTATGTGGGGTATTGGCTGCTCCAATGGATAGTAGGAGCCGCGCCATGGTGGCGACCAGTCCTTGAACTCCTTTCAAGTGTACTCATACCCTAGACCAAAGGTAGTACCATGCTTCTTGAGTGTTATAGGCTTTGTTATTCCTTGAAGATGCTTACCGATCCCTTTACCCGGCTCGTACCCTTTCCAGTTCAGTATGCTTTCGGTCTTACTGCCCCACCACTTGAATTTGTCAATAGCATTGACACGATCTATGTTATGATAGATTTCTCCGCCAACTTTCTCCTTCCATCGATGATCGAAAAAGTATGGCGACCGTAGATATGGTTGCTACTGTCGCCATGACTGATTACCTCCTGATGGTTCCATTCAAATTTCACAGCTTGGTGTAAGGTTGATGCCACGGCCCCAGCTACGTGGATCCAAGGTCGTGCCAACAGTAAGTTGTAGGATGCAGGCACATCTATCACTTGGAAATCTACATCAAACCAAGCTGGTCCCATCTGCAAACACAAAGTGATTTCTCCCATGGTGGACCTATGCGAGCCATCGAAGGATTTTATGTTGATCTCTCCTTCTATTATCTCATGTAGACTTTTGCCCAATTTCTTGAGCGTGACCAGCGGACAGATGTTGAGGCTGGAACCCCCATCAATTAGGATCCTTGTGACGAAATGATCCTCACATTGTACAGTGATGTGTAGTGCTCTATTATGCCCTATCCCCTCAGGTGGTAGCTCATCTTCATGGAAAGTGATCTTATGGCTCTCCAGCACCTGTCCTACCATGGTTGCCATTTCCCCACTGGTGATATTGTCAGGCACGTATGCCTCACTCAGCACCCTAAGCAAAGCATTCCTGTGAGTTTCAGAGTTTTCTAACAGGGAGAGGATGGATATCTAAGCTGGTGTCTTGTTCAACTTGTCGAGGACTGAATACTCCTTAGCTTGTATCTTTCTCCACTGATCATCAGAACCTGTTTCCATGATGGGAGGACGACTGTTGGCCTGCTTGCTGGACTCGGCCAAATGCCCAGGGGTATAAACTCTGCCAGTTCTCGTCATACCCTGTGCAGCTATAGCTTCTTCAGACTTGCCTTTGCCTTTCCTCCTTGCTTTAGCGGTATAGTCCCATGGAATTGCGTCTGAATAAAAGGGTGTCATTGTTGACATTGCCACAGGAATAGATGATGTTATTCTTATTCCTGCTGGAGTATATGTTATAGATGGCCGGATTGCAACTTCGAGCGGCCGCGCAAACTCGACTTCGATCGGCCCTGGGGCTTTTCCTTTGGCGAGTGGTCTTGATTCAAACTCAAGTGGAATTGACATATACCTCAAATTCTTCAGATGGCTGCATCTGGACCACGATCAGATTAAAAGTGATCGCAGGCTTCTTTGGATCACCATCGACAATTAGCCCAATCGATCCCTCAGGATCCCAATCATCTTCGACCTCAATCATGTCGACACCACCTTTATGGTAAGGCAGCGGATTATTGCGAACATTAGGAGCAGGGTCCTTGGCTACAATGATCTTGTTATCTATGAGGGTTTGTATCTTGTCTTTTAAGGAGCGACATTCCTCGATGGTGTGTCCCTTCATGCCGGAGTGGTAAGCACAGGTTTTGTTTGGATTGACCCACTGAGAAGGGTTCTCAAGGATGACAGCGGGGATGGGTGTGACATAACCTGCGGTTTTAAGCTTTTCATATAACTGGTCAATGGGTTCAGCTATGGCAGTATACTGTTTTGGTGGACGACGGTCGAAACTTGGGTGAGGTCTTGGGAAGTTTTGGCGAGCGGGAGATGATTGGTAGTGAGAAGGTTGGGAATTATAGGCATTATATATGGGAGCTGGTTGGGATTATCTGGGCGAGGTAGGCTGATATGTGGGTGGTGGAGCTTGGTAGGTGGGTGAGGGTGTTTGGTATTGAGGTGATGGTGCTTGGTAGCTTGGAGCTGGTTGGTACGTGAAGGAAGGTGCAGGGTATACTTGATATTTGGGAGGGGACTTGGCTTGCTGTGCCACCATCACGGCTCCTACATCCCTTTTCTTGGACACACCATCGGATTGCAAAGCTTTGTTGGTAGCCTGTAAGGCTTCAAAGTTAGTAACCATACCGTGTTTGATGCCTTCCTCGATTCGTTCTCCCAATTTCATGATATCAGAAAATTTGTGCCCTTCGACCATTATCAGCCGCTCATAGTACTGAGGATCCTAAGCGTGCACGAAGAATTTCTTCATCAGTTCTTCTTCCAAGGCTGGCCTGACCTTAGCAGCCTCTGACCTCCAACGAGTACCATACTCGCGAAAAGTCTCAGTTGGTTTCTTCTTCAAGTTCTGGATGTAGAACACATCCGGTGCATTCTCCGTAATGAATATGAATCTATCAATGAAATCCGTAGCCATATTCACCCAACTAGTCCATTTCTTTGGATCCTGATTGATGTACCAGGATAGTGCATCACCTTTCAAACTCCTCATGAAGAGCTTCATGCGGATCCTTTCATCTTTTCCCACGCCGACCAATTTGTCGCAGTAAGTCCTCAGATGGACTCTGGGGTCACCAGTACCATCGAACATCTCGAACTTAGGAGGTTTGTACCCCTCGGGCAGTTCGACATCGGGCTGTATGCAAAGGTCCTCATAATTCAATCCTTCAACCCCTTTAACTCCTTCGACGCCCTGAACTCGGTTGGTCAATTTCATGAGTTCTTCAGCCAGATTCCTGATGAGCTTGTTCTTTTTGTCAGATTCATATGTATGTGGTGCGGAGTGAGCTACAGTTTCCACATAAATGGGGTTTTCATAAGCCTGGAAGTGGTCACTTGTCTGATCCCCGGGAGGTGGAGTGTTGCAGTTGCGTGGTACTGGTGGAACGGGATCTTTGGGGTGATTCGGTTATTTTGGGGCGCCTTGGGGTAAAGTGGGGTTCAGAGCATTTGGGAAGTGAACGTCTGGGACGTTGAGGGAGAATGATAAGTGGGCCAAGTTCTTGACTTGATCAAGTTCCTCTTGGAATTTTAGCAGCTTCTTTTCTAGTGGAGACATACCCTCGTGCGAAACCTGAATACCCTGCCCGTCAACGATCTCAACCTATTCATCCCTGTTCTCTTTTCTAGTACCGCTTGCATATGCCATCTTATTTTTACCCTTTCTTTTTCGTTTGGGGGGACTGGGAGGAGGAGTAGGAGGAGGGCCCTTTGATCTGGTGCAATAAGATGTTGATGCCAGAGTGTACGAACCAACCTTTGGGGAAGGGGAATAACTAACAAAAAGGTAGTGAAGTTAGTGGAGATATAAGGAATATTGCGATAATTTAAACATGTCATGCAAAAATGTAAAACGTATCCTAAGTTGGGGAACCTCTTTGTGCTCGAGGTAGGCCTAGCGACAAATTAATTTGGATAACTTGGAATGCTAAATGCCTCATTTTATTGATGTAAAAATGGACGAATCCAAAGACAATACAAGAAATAAAATCACTAATGGCCATCGGCCTTATTACATTGGTAAATTGGAAAAGAAAATCCTATCTAATTGGGTCCCAGAAGGACCTTCTCCAAGCTTGGCCCTCTTGTCATATTTTAGATCATGCTGAGTCTGGGGACTTCGTGCCTCGTTTCCTGCGAACAAACAAGGTTAGGCCCTTACCCCCGCCAGACTCGACTATTTAACTTCAATAATTAGCAAAGAACATTTAAGTTCTCCAAATAAATGCATAGAATGTGAAGGCGTCCTTTAGGGTTCCAGGGAAACCCAATGGACTTTGGACGAGGCTATCTTAAAAGCTATTGTGTTGACAACACGTTAGCCCGACTAGGTTTGACCATGATGCATGCAACATACAATAGAGCAAGGTTTCTATTGGGGTTTTAGACTGGTACCCTTGAGCGGACAACTCAAGGGGGGAGGGACGGAACTATCGACTGCACCGCTGATCGACTAGTTTTACCGCAAATATGCCTTTCCGAATTTAGGGGGTGATGATATTGGAAGAGCGCAACCACTCATTGTAAGCGTTGCAATGGGATTTGTTTGGCACGAGTGTAATATGAATGCGGAGCATGATATGCAGTAATAAGCATTAAAACAGATAGGCATGTATTTTCACGTTGAGGAAAACGGTAAAGAAAGGAAATATATCAGTTATAATGGGAAGCGGTTACAAAGAAAACATGAAGATATGTCAATTACGTTCAAGTGAAATAAGTACTTGCGAAAAATTAAACAATTAACGGCATATAACGGGACATAGGAAAAGGTGTAAGAATTTAAATGACAGTTAAAAGCCCAAATTCACAAAGCAGATTGTAATGGTATAAGCCTAGGGAAATTCCCCGACAGAGTCGCCATGCTGTCGCGCCCCCTTTTTCTATCGCACAGGTTAGGTACGGAGAGATCGGGTTAAGACATTATGGACGGCACCTTTAAAGGAAAAGGAAGAGTCGCCACCTACTGATTTTAACGGTGCGTTAGGGCACCTATAATTGATAACTCGTAGACTAGTTTTCATTACCAGAGATTGTGTAAGGGCTTGAAGTTATCTCGAGGGAAAGATATTAGGCACCCCTCAGGATCCACAAATATGGGTCCCATCCAATAAGTTTTGTGAATTTGGACGGCGAGCAAGTAACAAATAAGGTTCACATATGAGGGGATTTAAAACAAGTATAAAAATCTTTAGAGGTTTTTGAATAACATAAACATTTGAAAAGAAGCGTCCTAGGTTTAAAGTAATACGGATCACTTCAATGCAATACCCGGTATATCACACCTCGAGGAGGCGGCTACACGTGGTATTAGCGCACCGGTCATCATATTCTTATTCTACCCTTCCCACCCCGTAGAGGTTATTTAAAGCGCGTGTTGGTGATGACTACTTAGTGCGTGCCATTACCCGTCCCATTCTATAAGTCCCGGAGGGCAATTGGGACTACTATTCCTACCAAAGGCGGGGACTAGGCTGATGCGGGTGTAAAGGATAAAATACTAGGCGACAAGCACAACAAGTAGGACAACATGTATTGGGATCACATAGGACAAGTAATAGGCTCACAGGTCCCTCCGCAATTAAGCACGTAAATGGAACGTCTCAAACACAATTAAAGTCTCAAGATGGGGGTTCAAAACAGAGGTTTTGAGTTTGAAAATAGCAGGCTTCAGTATTCAGGCATGAAATAAGTTTTACATAAGACAAAGCAATTTTGAACAGAAATGATTCCCTTTGAAATCCAATAATCCAAAAATATGTGAGAATCAAAGTTTGCAGGAGTTTAGTTAAAAGAGGATGAGTAAATTGTTTCAGAGGAAAAAAAACAGTAGTTTAAAATATAGAGTGAGGATTTAAAAGACACTGCAACCCAGTAGTTTTGAAAACCAAATAGAACAGGAATCAAGTAAAACTTTTAGTAAAGAGGAACTAAATGCATGATTTCAATACTGTGATTTTGCAAGTAGAGTTAAATTCAAAAGAGATAGCAGCAGGAGTGAGAAAGGCAGCAAAGTTTAAGAATTTCACAAAAAAGGGACTGATTGGTTCTAATGTTAGCCCAGTGAATCACAATTTGTTAGTTTCAATACGTATTAGGCCTAAAGCTTTCCTAGGCGTTGTATACATTGCCTACTTATTTTTTTAGAGGGGTGAGCATTCATATTTAGTCCTGATTTTAAGAAAGTCACATTTCAGAAAAGAAATGTTTCAAACGGTCAACCATATTTTAACGAGATTATTAGATTAACATGCTGACTAGGTGTTCCACGATTGCCATTCGAGACAAACATACTGAAAGCTATAATCCTAAGATCAGGATATCTAATGCACATATGAATACCCTAAAAACATGGTTTCTATATGTTGTGCTTATGAAAATGCAGCAATGGTAACATTAAGGCAGTTTAATTACTTGTTATAATTACTAGTTGTGATCATGGCTTGCAAAAAATGAATAAAATAGATATGCTGAAAATAAAAGAATCTAAGCATGATCTCTAATGCATGGTATGCATGTCCTAAGCATGATACTATTGCACACATAGGGAAATAAAGCCTACAGTCAGGATTTCTTCCCATACTACACTAAATGCATAGTTCCCTCTCATATTCACTATCCAGCCCCAATTATTTGTTTACAAATTATTACAAACCAAGAATAAATGAATTACAATAATTGCAAAGAAAAAATAAGAAGCTATTTTATAGAGAGCCTTCAAACAGGCCTAACCTTCCAGCCTCACCCCTGTTGAGCCTCACAACCTTACACGGCCGGGGTGCAGCAAAGCTCCCAAAGGTCCTTGTAAGGCCCCTGGCCAATACCAGCACCCAACAATTATCAAAGTTGAGATTGGTGCAGTGTAGAATTACCTGCCTCAGTGTGTCAAAGTTCAGAGGGAACTCAAGGTCCCTAAGCATTGCTCACACAGAGGGGGTGGATCCTAGAGGATGTAAGAGTAGTGTGAAGTGCAGAAAGAAGTAGTTAAAGAGTATTGAGCTTGAAAGAATAGTTTGAGATAACAGTTTTGAAAATAACTTCAGAGAATTGAAGAGTTTTGTAAAACAATTTGCAAAAAGAGAGGCAATGCAACCATTAATCCAACAGAAAGAGAACTCAAGAAAAGCACACACAAACAAGATAAAGGAGTTGGGGACAATTACTTCTCACATTAGTAGTAGAATAGGATCGCAGATTCACATGTTTATCACATAACTGTCACTAAGTTACCACAAACATCCTAGATTAATAAAGTCACATATTAGGTTTAGGACCATATAGCATTCAGGTAGCATGGGAAGGGGGAAGATTCATAACATGGGAAGTTACACATGGATGAAAGCATATAGCAAGGGTCGGGTTAAGGTGAGAAACATTAACCCATAAACAAACAAGCATACCAGTTGTATAAGTCTCATACAAAATCATAGAAGAAGCATGTGACATATTAGACTAAGAGAAAAGGAAACGTAGTAGGGGCATACTGATTACCAAGGACTTGAATAGCTATAGAGAATCACATGGCAAAGCAGAATAGCCAAGAGAAAGGACATCACATAGTCATGTTAATTACAGGGCAGGCAATAGAACCATAGGATAAAACACATAAGGAACAATAAGTAACTAAACAAGAACTGGAGCATATTGTGGATAGCAATAAACTAAATCAGAAACATACCAGTCGAGTGATAGAAAATAGCAGGATGCCAAAGAGATATCGAGCAGCAACAACAGTAGGCAGAACAAAGGGAGCAGCAGTAGAACAGTAGTATGCAGATTGGGAGAGCAAAAATAGAATAGTAGTATGCAGAAGCACAAGATCAAATAGAAACTGCTCAGTCTTGGCTTTAAGCCGACTGAGTAGCCAGTAATAGATGCAAAGAGTAAGAAGAGATGGGTATGAAAACACAGAAAAGTTTAGAACAATGTGATCAGTGATTGCTAATATCAGTGTGTGTTATCAATGTAAGTGTCTTAGTGTGTGTCTTAGTGTATCAATGTGTTTGTGTCAATCAAGAGTGTGTGTGTGTAAAGAGAGAAGACAGAGTATATATAGTGAGTGTTACAAACGAGTAGCTCATAAGGTAAAGGGTGCACAGTTATGGAAATACAACCAATTAGCATCAATTAGACACTGGATCCCTTTAATTAAGGAGTCATGTTCAGAATGTAAAAGCAATCAGTTCATAAGTCTGATTTTGCCTTATTAGAGTCAAGGGAATCACATAATACATAAATAAAGCCAAGTACATAGTATATAGTTAAGGAAAGTTGAAGTACCATTGTACTCATAAAGCCAACTAGGGTATTAGTTTGAAAATAGACTGAAAGAATCTCGGATTCAATCACAATCACAGAGAATCCGAGATGGTTAAGGAAAGCACCACATAAATATGCAAAGGACTCAAAATTGGTACAAAATTATAAAAGGAAAATACGAAATTGTGTATTACAGGAAAATATCACACATAGATATAGAAAGAATTCGAAAAATGGTACAGAATTACAAAAGGAAAATACAAAATTGTGTATTTAAGGAAAATATCATGAGAAATCAGTATAAAAATCAATAAGTAAATAATCAATAAGGTAAAAGGTCGAACTTATCAAATATTTAAACAACAGTCACTGATCAACACAAGAAATACTCATACAACAACAGAAAAATTAGAGGTCATAGCACTGAATCAAACAAGAACACACGAATACACATAGTCAAATAACAACGGTCAACCTAGAGCACTAGGGTTTCATCAATAACAGTTCGTACAACAATAAGTCATGAGATAATTTCTTAAACATGGTATAGATGACTAAAATCAAGAAGAAACCGTCTTTGAAAACAAGGTTAAGAACCCTAGCTTTGAAACCGTTAAAAATAAAAAGGGATTTTCCGGAGAAAACCATAGAGAAACCTCGTAATATTGCAAGAATATAAATAGATCTTAAGAAAATCAAAATACAGATGATTAGGGTTTCGTGAAACCCATAAAAGAGGGAAACCTCAAAGATGGCATAGATTAGGCCGGGGGACATGTAAACTTACTCAAACGGCCGGGGATTGGCCAGAAAGTGGCAAGAGGCTCAAAGGAGGTGAGTGGACTGCTCCAGGCTCGTCTGAATAACTCAGGGCGTCACTGAGCAAGTGAGAGGTGAGTAGATGACCAAGAGATAGTGAAGAGCCATAGATTCCAGTGAGAGAACTGGCCGGAGAAGGGGAACAAACCCCATCGGAGGGGAGAAGCCAATGAGGCTTCTAGAGAGTAACAGAGAGATCTAGAGAGATGATAGATGAAGAGTCTCGAAGGAAATGAGACGGGGGGAGGGGTTAGGTTAGGGTTAAATTAGGTAAGTGTAATCTGGGCCGTTGATCTAATTTGATCAACGGCTCAGATTGATTTAGGATTGGGCCGGGTCATTTAATTGGGGTCTGGGTTGGGGTTAATTAGGTTAAAATGTGTAGGCTAGGATTAAAATTAGGCTAAAATTTAAATAGGATGTGGCCAGTTATTAAATACCCATAAAAAATAGATAATTAATTAAATGAAATAGCTAATAATTGTATAAAATGAAATTAAGTTAAAATAAGTGTAATTACAGTAATTAGACAATATAAAAAAATATAAAAGACATGAAAATCTGATTTTAAGGGTATAAGATGACTAATTAGGCTTTAACTGCAAAACACTTCTAATTGCAATTAAATAGTACTCAATTGGTCAATTTAGGAAATAATTGAATTTTAATCAATTGGAAAAGATTATAAATGATATACTGAGCTGGAAACATTTTTGAAATTATTTATAGCATAGTTTATGAATTATTTGAATATGTAATATTAAAATAAGCAGGAGAATAATTCAATAAAAAATGGAAAAATACTCATTATTACAAAGAGTAATTTGAAAGCTTATATGCAAGTTTAAACTAATTTGAGGAAAAATTGGGTATCAACATTGACTTACGAAAGCAAAATAACAAGGAAGAAGCAAAGCATATGAACAAATCACAAGGATCCCATGCTGATAAAATTTCCATCGTGGTACTTAGCCCGGTCTAAACATATCGAATCACAAATATCACGAGGACCTCGCCCTCAAATCTGGATCACATACCGAAAATATATCATACCAATTGAAATTCCCCACTAACTCATCTCAGATCATAAAAATCATAACGCTCACTGAACTCACATCTCGATGGAGTATCAAAGCACAACTCGTAAACAAAATACTTAGGAAAAATCACATAAAGCGTATCATGATGAACATCAAGGACTCACTACTAGTCTCACCACTATCAATGATGGATAAAACAATGATAGACACGGGCTACTACACATAGAATTCTCCCAACAGGAGCAAACGCAAAAATAGAGTGCAAAGCATGAAACTTACTCATAAATAAGCAACAAATAAGGGAAACTCGTCCCGACCAACAGAACTATAGTGATATATAAATGGTACCCCTCTTTAACACATCAAAACATACTTGGGTGACAATATCAGGCACAACGGCCTCTAGTTTACAATATGAAACACATCAATGGGTGGGGCCTCCCCCTCTTGGGCGCCCTCTACTCACCTGAATACCCTGCTATAACATACCTGCCTGAATCCGGGAACAATATCTCACCATGTGGCTAACATCTCCACACTCAAAACAACCCCTCTGCCGACGTGGCTGTGGAAACTGAACAATGCGAGTACTCTGAGACCCATGAGTACCCGAAATGCCATGCGAAGCTGGTAATGAAAACTGAACTGGCTATCCCACAAAACCTCTATCGTGCCATACCTTGGCTCCATAATAAGGACTAGTAGATTTTTCCGTTCTACGAGGCCTCCTCGCCTCCCAGAACTCTCTCTCCTAATCTCGTCTGATCTCTCGCTCTCGGCCCCACATGCTCTCTAACCGACGAGCGATCCCTACTACATGCTGAAACGAGGCATCCGACTCTAACTCTCGAGTCCTGCTGAACCGAATATCATGCTTGAGTCCCTCAATGAATCTACAGACTCTCCTCCTAACTGAAGCAACCAAGGAGGTACATATCTGGCCAACTCACTAAATCAGACGACGTACACTAATACTGACATAGTGCCCTGATGCAATCGCTCAAACTCCACGCGCCATGCACCTCAGAGGGATTAGGGTGCAACTCCCTCAGAACATATCTGAAACCTGAACCCATGCAAGTGAAGCTGACTCGGCTGGGCTCCCCAACTCATATGCCGCCACCATTGACAAACCACTCCTCTGAACTTGAGATGTGAAAAAAGCAATCCTGCTCATCTCCACTATACCCGAAGTACGACGAATATAGTGACACTCCTCCAAGAAACCCTGGGCATCATCTGTCGCCAATCCACCAAAACGTAGGAGGGTGGTACTTCATGTACCTCTCAATTCCAAGGTGTTCAACCTCCGATGCTGCTGCCCTAACCACGGGCTGAACCGAAACCACATGATGTGCTGCCATGAAAACTGGAACCTGACCAACATGATCTCGTTGCTCCGGAGCGTAGATGGTGGGAGTCTGAACTCCTCCCCTGATCTGTACAGAAGTCGGTGCACTAGAATCAATCCCATTTGAGTCAATGTACTAATTATACTCAAAACTGCACCCAGGTCTTCTAAAGTCCGGAAGTAACAACAGGCACCTCCAGTACCTGTCCCTCAACTGGAACTACTTGCGGCTCTTTAACGGCTGGTCTAGTAGGCATCCTAACTGCGGCACGTGCTCCTCGTCGGTTCCTGTCTCTGACCCTTGCGACATTTGCTTCAGGGTAACTTCATCAGGAATCGCAGCTCGTGTCCTCACCATCGATGAGAGAATGGAACGAGACTTTCAAACTTCAAGATCAATGAACTTGCACGATAGGAATGGAGGAAGTGAATTTGTCCTAATAGTTCCGTAGCCTCTCGAAGATAAGTACAGACGTCTCCGTACCGATCCGCAAGACTCTACTAAACTCGCTTATGACTCGTAGCACCTATGAACCTAGAGCTCTGATACCAACTTGTCACCACCCAAATTTCCCTCCGTTGGGTATCGTGATGGCACCTAGTCTTAGGGGCTAGGTAAGCCTAACATTTAGAGAATAATAACAATAATAAACAAAATCTAGCAGTCTCGATATAGAAGTCTTGACATAGTTACAATATTCCCAAAACTGGTAATACAAGTCATAAGCTCTACGAATTTACTCTAAAAACCCTAATTACCATTGTTCGGAATAAATACAACATGGTATGAATAATAAATACTAAAAGGTGATTCTGAAGCCTGCGAACGCATCAGCAGGTTACCTTGAGTCTCCCCGTCAATGATACACGCAGCTACTAACAATAATTACCTTGATCTGCACATAAAAATACGGAGAAGTGTAGTATGAGCACACCACAGTGGTGCCTAGTAAGTATCAAGACTAACGTCGGTGAAGTAGTGACGAGGACTAGTCGAGACACCACTGGTCTAATAAATGTAAACTGGCATCAATATAGAAATGACCGGACATAATATCTATCTAAAGGTTTTACGATATAGTTAACAACATGACAATTAAATGCGGAAGGAATTACCGAAAACTAATGGAAGAAATATCATAATAATACCAGAAGAATGGATAGAAAATACTAGCCAAAATCGGAAAAACCAGCACACAATAAACACACTGGTAACTCAGCACTACGTCAGTTTGTTCGCATCAGACCTTAGCCAATAAACCCAATAAACTGGTAAAAACTCTTAAACAGCAGTTTATATTGAAATCTTTGAAGATATGATCATTCCAGTGTAGAAAGATCCTCTTGGAAACATACTTTCTCCGAATGTATATATATGTATATTTTTAGAGGGAGAAATCTTTAAAACATAGTTCTTTTAAGATACGTGATTTTTATATATACTTTCCCAATAAATGATTTTCAAGCATCATTTTCTGCAAGACAAATGCTTTTCAAATATGCTTTTGAAATATAGCTTTTCAATCATATCTCCTCAAGATAAATCTACCGGAACTCGATCCGTAACTCAGAATTTGTCATGCAGTACAGGGGGAAAGCTCCCGGAATACATCCGTAGTCCCAATTTAAATATGTAATGCAATACAGGGGGAAAGCTCCCGGAATACATTTGTAGTCCCAATTTAAATATGCAATGCACTACAGGGGGAAAGCTCCCGGAATCTCGTCCGTAGTCTCGATTTAAATATGCAATGCAGTGCAAGGGGAAAGCTCCCGGAATCTCGTCTGTAGTCCCAACTTAAATATGCAATGTAGTGTAGGGGGAAAGCTCAAGAAATCTCGTCTGTAGTCCCAATTTAAATATGCAATGCAGCCACAGGGAAAAATAACCAGAATGCGACAGAAACAACATACAATTCCACAACAGGCGCAAAAGCAACAAAAGACAGAATGCAAGGTACGATGGGCAAATCAATACAAAGACTTGAATCACAAGAATGGTAAAAACTCACTCATAAGAAGTGGCCACTATAGGAAATGCCAAGCACAAAGAGAAACAACATAACGAGGGGAAAATAAGGCAAATATAGCAACGATTCTTAATACTCAAGTTCACAACCAAGGAAACCAAATCATCCCGGTAAGGGAAGCAGCTATAACCAATCTCACTTAGACAATTAGCTTCACGGAATAAACTTAGCTTGAACAAATGCTCAGTAAATAGGCAAAACCAAAGAAATATCATCAACATGGACGGTTGTCAACTAAACCTAAGTAGCACTTAAGGAAAAATCATATAAATCCCAGTGTATGACTCACAGGCATGCTTGACACCAACATATAGATATTCCAATTACTGCTAAACAATTATAGGGCGAGATTTTTGCTAATTCTAGTCAAATAGGCAGTTTATGAAGGAAGGTATAGCACAACGGTAGGAAAAGTAAAGTCTTCATCTAAGTCAATTAAGATCAAATAAGAAACAAAGGAACACTAAGCAAATAATTTCTAATTTGAATAGGTTGAAGTGAAACTAGCAATCAAAGACTCAAATGTAACAATTACAAGTTCATACACAGGTAATATGAGGACCTACGAATCCTAAAAGGCTAACCTATTGCAAATATGTCCGAGTACGCACTGGTCACCTCGCGTACACGGGTTACAATCAACATAGAAGACTCAATCCTAAGGGGTAGTTCTCCCACACAAGGTTAGGCAAGATACTTACCTCAAAGACGACAACTCGGTACTCAATCAATGGTCTTCTCAGGCAAAAAGACCTCCGGACGGCTCAAAATCAACTAAAACAACTTCAAAATACACAAAAAAACATATAAGGAACTATTCCGAATAATAACGATTCAATCTTTACAAATTTATAAAAATCGACCCAAAAGTCGACCCCCGGACCTGCACCTCGGAATCGACAAATTTTACAAAAATCCGACTATCCATTCCGATACGAGTTCAACCATAAAGTTTTTATCCAATTCCAATATCATTTGGTCCCTTAAATCATGGTTTTTAATTTTAGGAATTTCCTTTCAAAACCTACATTTTCCTCAACCCAAAATACAAATTAAATGATAAATACAAGAACTAATTTATTAAATATATTTATTTCTAGTGGAAGAACACTTACACATTCAATTTGTGTGAAACACCCTCAAAGAATCGCCAAGAACCGAGCTTTAGAAGTCAAAATATGATAAAAATGGTGAAAGCCCCGATTTTGAAAACATATATTCTGCCCATGTATCTAAGCATTGCGATCACGAGAGTTTAAGTGCGATCGCGTAGAGAAAAATAATTACTGGCCTAAAATGTGTAATGTGATCGTGTAAGGACTGATGCGATCGCATAGAAGGAAAATATTTACTGACCAAAAATGTGCTATGCGATCGCATAGAAGGAAAAATGTTTACTGACAAAAATGTTTTATGCGATCGCGTATGAATTAATGCGATCGCATAGAAGGAAAACATTTACTGACCAAAGATGTGTTATGCGATCGCGTATGAAATGATGCGATCGCATACAAGGAAAATGTTTACTGACCAAAAATGTTCTATGCGATCGCATATGAATTGATGTGATCGCATAGAGTAAAAATTGGGCTGGTCAAAATTACACTATGCGATAGTATGAATAACTATGCGACCACATAGAAAGAAACATCAGATAGCATATCAGCAGTGAAAAATAAAGGGAAATTTGACCCGAAGCCCAATCGAAACACACCCGAGACCCCAGAAACCCAGTCTAAACACACAAACCAGTCATATAACCTAACATGGACTTGCTCGAGGTCTCGAATCAGATAAAACAACACCAAAACGACGAATCAAACCAAAAATCAAACTTATAAATTTTTAAGTCTTCAAATATCAAAACTCGTGCCGAAACCTATCAATTCAACCCGGAATGACGCCAAATTTTGCAGACAAGTCATAAATGACACAACGTACCTACATCCACTCTCGGAATTCCCTTCTGAGCCCATCAAAATTTCACCTATTGGCCGAAATTGCTGAAATTCTAACTTTCGCCGAATTACCTCAAATTACTTTACAGACCTCCAAAACCAATTCCTGACGCGCGCCTAGCTCCAAAATCATCATACAAAGCTGTTGACATCATCCAAAACTCTTTCCGAAGCCGTTAACTCAAAAGTTAAACCTCCGGTCAACTTCCATCACTTAAGCTTCAAAAACTAAAAATTTTGTTCCAATTCGACTCTGAATCATCCGGTAACTGAATCCAACCATGCACGCAGGTTGATATATAAAATGTGAAGTTGTTCAAGGCCTTACGCCATTGAACGAAGCTTAAAATCTCAAAATAATCGGTCGGGTCATTACAGTTTTGACCCATTCATCATCCACGATCTCGGCTTCAACAATGATCCAAAGAAAGGAGATCTCAACTTCTGCAGGTATTATGGTTTCATTTCCATAAACCAATAAGTAGGGCGTGTCCCTAACCGATGTGCACATGATTGTGCGATATTCCGATAGTGCAAAAGGCATGTTTTCATGCCATTGTCTAGAACCGTGAACCATTTTCCTGAGGATCTTCTTGATGTTCTTGTGTGCACCTTCAACAACGCCATTAGCTTTGGGCCAATAATGGGTAGAATTATGATGCATAATATTAAATTGTTGGCATACCTCCCTCATTAATTGGTTGTTCAGATTTGCAGCATTGTTCGTAATGATAATTTTAAGAATACCAAAACGAAAAATAATGTTGGAATGCTTGAAGTCCACCAGTTCTCTTGGTGACGACTTTGAATATGAATGCTTCAATCCACTTTTTGAAATAATCAATGGAAACCATGATATATTTGAGTCCATTTGAAGCTTTCGACTTAATTGGACCAATAACATCCATGCCCCAGGAAGCGAACGACCAAGGCGCTGACGTAGGATTTAACTCTGAAGGAGGTGCATGAATCAGGTCATTGTGTATCTGACGTTGATGGCATTTTCGTACAAAACTTGAAACAATCGTTTTCCATAGTCATCCAATTATAGCTTGCCTGAAGGATTTTCTTTTCAAGGACATACCCGTTCATGTGAGGCCCGCATACTCCCGAATGCACTTCGTTCATGATCCTTTCAACTTCTCGAGAATCAACGCACCTCAATAGATTCAGATCCTAAGTTCTTTTGTATAGGATCTCTCAACTTAAAAAGAAACTGCTTGCAAGCCTTTTGATAGTTTTCTTTTGATCTCCACTGGCCTGCTCGGGATATTCTTTTGTATTCAAAAGCCTTTTTGATATCATGATACCACGGATGACCGTCTGACTCCACTGCGTTACAATAACCATGCCCTTATCGAACCTGAATCTCTAGGGGGTCAATATGAACATTACCCGGGTACGACAACATTGAGGCCAAATTAGCTAGTGCATCAGCTAGATCATTGTGGAATCGAGGAATATACCTGAACTTGACGGACTTACACAATTTGGTGAGATCCTCCACGTTTTACCTGTAAAGGATGAGTTTGATGTCTCGAGTTTCCACTCGCCTTGGGCTTTCTGAATGGTTAAATAAGAATCCCCCATGATTAGTAATTCTTGTACATATAGATCTACTGCCATATTCATGCCCATGGTGCAAGCTTCATACTCGGAGGTGTTATTTGTACAGAAGAACCAGAGTCGGGCTGTGGCCGTATAGTGTTGATCTGTGGGCGAAATCAGAATTGCCCCAATCCCCACGCCTTTTGCGTTTACGGCCCCATCAAAGAACATTTTCCAGGAATTGGTGTTCTCTAGAATTACTTCAACCGAGTTTACTTCCTCGTCTGGAAAATAAGTGTTTAATGGTTGATATTTAACATCAGCCGGGTTCTCGGCCAAGTGATCTTCCAAGGATTGAGATTTCATCGACGTGTGAGTGACATAGACAATGTGAAACTCAGTGAGCAAGATCGGCCATTTATCTATCCTGGTTCTGAGATATGTTGTGTAAGCCAGCAAGTAATGTTTGAGATTTTGGGTGACCCACGTTAGGGCGCAAAAAGTTGTTTCCAATAATGTGTACTTTGCTTCATAACTGGTGAACTTCTTGCTCAGATAGTATATGACTTGTTCTTTCTTCTCGGTCACATCGTGTTACCCCAGGACACAACCAAAAGAATTTCCCAAGACTGTCAGTTACAAGAACAAAGGTTTCTTAGCTCAGGCGAGACCAACACTAGACGATTTGACAGATATTCTTCAATATTATCGAAAGCTTATGATACTCATATGTCCATTTGATTGTCGCGTCTTTCTTTAAAAGCTTGAATATGGGCTCACAAGTGGTATTAGGTCGAGCGATGAATCTGCAAATGTAATTCAGCCTCCCTAGCAGATTCATGACCTCTTTCTTTCTCTTCGGAGGTGGCAAGTATCGAATAAACTTTATCTTTATTGGATCTAATTCAATACCACTTCTACTGACTACAAATCCTAGGAGCTTCCCAGATAGGACTCTGAATACACATTTAGATGGGTTCAATTTCAAGGCATACATGTGCATACGCTCAAAGAACTTTCACAGATCTCGCACATGATCTTCTTGCATTTTGGATTTAATGCCCGCATCATCCTCATATACCTCAATCTCCTGATGCATCATGACATGGAAGATGGCAGTCATAACTCTCATGTAGGTTGCCCCGACATTTTTCAGACCAAATGGCATGAACCTGTAACAGTAAGTGCCCCAAGGTGTGGCAAAAGTAGTTTTTTCTGGATCTCCTTCATCCATCAGAACCCGGTGATACCCAGCATAACAATCCACAGAAGACTGTATCTCATGTTTAGCGCAATTTTCCACTAAAATGTAGATATTTTACAAAGGAAAGTTTTCCTTGAGACTTGCTTTGTTCAAATTCCGGTAATCAACACACACTCGAGTTTTTCCTTCTTTCTTTGGCACCGGTACCACATTGTCCATCCATGTGGTGTATCGGACCACTCGAATCACACCAACATTCAATGTTTGGTGACTTCTTCCTTGATCTTATCACTGATGTCAGTTTTGAACTTTCTTTGCTTCTATTGGATTGGTGGGTAACCGGGATAGGTAGGCAATTTATGTACCACCAAATCAACACTCAGCCCTGGCATATCATCATAACACCATGCAAACACATCTTTGAATTCAAATAAAAGTTGGTCAAAGCATCTCTAGTTCTTTCATCATCGTGAATGCTTACCATGGTTTCTCGGATCTCTTATAAACTGCCCAAATTAACTGGCTCAGTTTCTTAGTCTTATTCTCAAATTGTTCCAATTCTCGATTTATTTCCCTAAAAGCCTCATCTTCATCATATTCTGGCTCTTGATTCATTATTTAAAAGTTAGGCAACATTTTAGGATCTGGGCATGAAGTCCGCAAGCATGTCATGTTACTTAAGCCCACATTATTAAAACTGAAAAGAAAAAGATAAGAAAAGATAACAAAATCAGAACAAAAGAAAAGAACGTCTATGGATGATGAAATATTGATTCCATTTTATTGAATTGAAAGATATGAGGATTTACATCAAAATTAAAAAACTATAAAGTAAAACATTCGAGTTACACCCTGAAATAACTCGTAATGTAGACGAGATGGAAAGACTGAACTATCAGGACTCCCGCCTGACAGGGAATTGGGTTTCCTCCTAGTTCTGGAGCTTGAAATCCGATCCTATATACTACACCTCGGCACGACTCGTGCCTTCCCCTAGCTAGACTATGTGGGACTTATATAACATTTGTTTTAAGGCTTCGCAGATATCATCGATTTCTTGAGGCCTCTTCTTCTTCCACATGCTTTGGTTTGACAAATGATTGGGTGAGATGTGGAAAGGGCTGGGATTGGACCCACCTACTTTCTTTGTGGCTCATGAGCCCATGTTCTATTGGCCTCTGTAGCTCGGAAGCCCAAACCAAAACACTTCTCATTGACGATTGGGGAAATGGGCTAAGTATTGCCCTACAGAGATACTCCAAGCCCCTTTTCGGGTTTGTACCCATTTCTTATCATTTGGGTGGCGACCATGATCGAAGCACTAAACGAGAAAGGTTGAGGTAATGGAGCCCCTTCTTCAAACTGTACTATAATTTTGAAAGCTTGGTACACAATATGCTCACTACCTTCCCTCGCTTCAAGACATGGGACCGAGGGGTCCCGGTAGATGGATTGCTCATCTTCTCTATGGACAACAATCTCTTGATTATCATATTCAAACTTGACTATTTGGTGAAGAGTGGAGGAAACAACTCCGACAACCTGAATCCATGGTCTACCCTGGAGGAAATTGTACGAGGTTTCCATGTCTAAAACTTGGAAGGTCACCTCAAAGTCTAAAGGTCCAATAGTTAGAATCATATCAATTTCTCCTATTGTGTCTCTCTTGACCCCATCAAAATCTCGTATGCAGAAGTTGTTAGCCCGAATTCTTTATGTTCCAATCTCCATTCTCTAGAGTGTTGAGAGAGGGAAAACGTCTACCCCAGATCCACCATCTAACATCACTTTTTTCACATAATAGCCCTGACATTTGACAGTCAGGTGGAGGGCTTTGTTGTGGGCATCTCCCTCTGCGGGCAAATCATCGCGTCTGAAGGAAATCTTAATGACCTCAAAAAATCTTTCGGCCATCCTTTCCAATTGTTTTATAGAAGTATCAACCGAGACATGCGCTTCAATTATTGTTTTGAGGAGAACTTTTTTATGTTCATCCGAAGACAGCAATAGAGATGAGAGTGAGACTTGGGAAGGAGTTTTCCGGAGTTGTTTTCATCTTTCTAAAGAACTCTTCCGCTTCATAGGCTTCTTCGATGATATCTATTTATCCCTGTTCTGTTTGGACTTCTTTAGCTCGTATGGGGGTGTGGTACCACCCAGATTGATTCATTTCATTCACTTCCCCCATAATTTCTTTCCCTATATATGTAACCACGGTTCTGTTGTAGTTCCATGGGACTGCGGTAGGATCTTTCATAGGACTCTGTGGTGCGGGGTTGATAACCACGGGCTCAATCAGCCTTGGTGAAATTATCGGCCCCTGCCACATATGTCCCCTTTGGCACATATAATCTTGGCACATTCAATGTAGCTTTCCTTTTATCGAATTTCTTGGGAATGCTGAGGATAAGTTGTTCTTTTATCGGGGCCTTAAGAACATAAAGAACCATGTTCTTGGCAGGTGGTGGACCAGTTTTTGTTTCAACAATTTGAGGAACCGGAGCTACTTTCTTTTCGGTTTTGTCCAGTTTCACTGCCACTAAGTCTTGCCTCTAAATTGGCGATGGAAACAATGACCTTTAATGCCGAGTCAATCTCTTTGTCATCAAGCATCATACCAATAACCGGCCCATTATTGTGATCTGGTAATGAATTGTTGGTAACATTAGGGATCTTCCCGTCCCTTAGCACAACTCTTTTTCTTTGATCAGACCTTCGACCGCCCTCTTGAGGGTCCAACAGTCTTCTGTATCATGACCACTTACTCCTAAATGGTATGCACATCTGGTATCAGCCCTGTATGATGGGAATTAGGGATTTTGTCGATTGGGGGGGGGGGGGGGTACATGTTGCAATAGACCCAGTTGGATTAATTTCTAAAGCAGACTGGAGTAAAATTCATCAATAGGGATGAAATTGTTTCTCCTGGGAGGCTTTCGAGGGAGTGGATTATGTTGGTGTGCATTTTGTGGGGGGAGAGGATTGTATAGAGCTTAGTAAGGATGGTTATTTCTGGGAGGTGGAGCTTGGTTTGGTTATAGTATTGACGGGGCCGTGTGAAAGGTTAGGCATTCATCACCGCATAGTGAGGCGGTGCCACGGCATAAGCAACATATTGATGTGGGTGATAGTCTTGTGGGGTTCTTCATGGCATAAAAATTGTCAAGTGATCAACGAGACCCCCTCGAAGCAATCATGGCTCCCTCCTCTATCCTTTGGCGATTAGGCAAATCCCTGAACCATTTTGGATGGCTTGTGATGTAGCTTTCAAAGCGGATTGACTTAAATCCATCTCGTTTTCAGACCGTTCTCTACTATCTCCACAATCTTGATAGCCTGAGAAAATGTCTTTCCTATGGCGTACATCATATTCTGGAAGTAATCAGCCTCTTGGGCCTGTAGGAAGGCTGTAACCATTTCTTCTTCGTCCATCGGAGGTTTTACTTTGTCGGCTTGCTTGCGCCATTTGAAATAAACTAGGGGAAACTTTTCGCGATTTTCTTTTTCAAGTTGGACAAGGAGTTTCTGTCGGGAGTGATGTCCATGTTATACTAAAATTGGCAGACAAAATATAGGGCAAAATCATCCCATATGTGCCAGTGGGTGATTTCTTGATCCATGTACCACTCGGAGGCGATTCCTGTTATGCTTTCTCTGAAGTAGGCCATATGTCATGACCCGAAATTCCCTCCGTCGGGATCGTGATGGCGTCTAACGTTGAACCCGCTAGACAAGCCAACGTGATTATTCAGTTTACGTTATTCCTTGATTACTAATCATGAACAGATAATGTACCAGATTAACAAGAATTAAATTAAAGGGGCAAAGCATGATATAATTGTGTTTCATTACAATTCTTTGCAAAATTTCACCAAATCCAACCAAAACCCAGAAAATAGTGGAGTCACAGCTCACGGACTATCTAAGAGAAGTACAAATAACAGTCTGAAGAAATAAATACATCTATTTTTGAAGTACTAAAAACAGAATAAAGGAAGTAGAAGGGGAAGCCAAGGCCTGCAGACACCTGCAGGACTACCTTGGTGTCTCCGGGTGGACTGAAGGAAGCCTCCTAGCTCAATATCCAGTGGGTCGTGTACCGGGATATGCACAACAAAAAGGTGTGCAGGTGTAGTATCAATACAACCGACCCCATGTATTGAGTAAGTGTCTAGCCTAACCTCGGCGGAGTAGTGATGAGGCTAGGACACAACAATGATACAACCTGTGCAATTTTATAACATACGAAAGAAATAACAACAACAGAAAATAATCAACTTGGTATGAGATAAAGGGGAACATGCTAGGGAAACGAGATATCAAATAACAGAATTAACGGAATAAGGCGAAATTTTAAATATCAAGACAACAACATGGAATAATAACACAGAGTAAACAAGTACACGGCATCACCCTTCGTGCTTTTAATATTATAACATGGCACGCCATTATCCTTCGTGCTTTTAATATCATAACATGGCACGGCATTATCCTTCGTGCTTTAATATCATAACATGGCACGGCATTATCCTTCGTGCTTTACACTCTTCCTCACCCAAACAATATCAAAAACAACAGTTTGGCAAGGAAGAAATGAACAACATGAACCATGACAACAAATCATAACATCCCGGCAAGGGAACAACAAACGAAATATCACTGTCCCGGCAAGGGACAAAACTATAACCAATCTCACTCAAGTACATAACTAAACAAATATTCCTCAACCGAAACAAATACTCAATTGTATTCACAACCAAGAACTTCCATAAATTGAACAACCATCAAGGTGAAACTCAAGCTATAACACAGTAAATATCAATGAAAATCACGTAATTCATAATATCCAACTCACGGGCATGCTTGACACAACATATAGGTACTCATCACCTCACCTATACGTTGAACATGGAATAAGCAAATAGCAAATAAGACTCGACACCTATTCCGTCAAGCTAAGGTTAGGCCAAACACTTACCTCCACTTCCACGACAAAAATCACGCCTCAATCACCGCTTTTCCTTTTGAACTCGACTCCAAATCAATTGTATTTAAACATAATTGACTCAGTAACATCAATAAATGCTAAATAATATAATTCCAATGCTTAATTATAGACTTTCAAACATTCTTCCCAAAAATCCAAAAATCGACCCCGGGTCCGTTTAGTCAAAACACGAGCTTCGGACCAAAACCCGATCACCCATCAGCCCGAATATGTAATTAGTTTCGAAATCCGACACCAAAACGAGGTCTACATACCAATTAATCAAAAGACCTAACTCTACCCAAATCCCCAATTTTCTACCATTAAAACCCTAGGATTCTTGAAGATAGTTGATGAAAAACATTAGAAATTTGAAGGAAATCTGTTAGTGAATACTTACCTAAGATTTGGGAAGAAAATATCTTGAGAAAATCGCTTTAGGCCTTCTATTTTTATGAAAATTTTAGAAAGAAATGACTAAAGTTTGTTTTTAAAAAAACATCACTGCCCGACTCTCGCACCTGCGGTGCATGGGTCGCACATGCACTATCGCCGGTGCGAGGAAGCGATCACACCTGCGGAAATGGACAGGCCCAAAGGGGGGCTGCACCTGCGGAATGTTATCCGCTCCTGCGGAAGAAGGTCTGCATCTGCGAGGGGACCGCACCTGCGAACAAAGAAGCGTGTCTGCGGTCTCACACCTGCGGCCCTAGGCTCGCAGGTGCGGGCACACCAGAACTTGTGCACCAACAGTGATTTTCCAAGTTCAAACACCCAGAAACCTTCACGAAACTCACCCGAGCCCTCGGAGCTCCAAACTAAATATGCACACAGCCTCAAAACATCCTACGGACTTACTCGTGCGATCAAATCGCCAAAATAACATCTTAAACAACGAATTTAGCCTTAAAATCAAAGAAAATTTCCAAAACTTTCAAAACATCAAACTTTACATCTACTGTTCCAAATCACGTCAAACGACCTCCATTTTTTTACCAGATCTTACAAACGCAACATAAATATCATATCGAACCTGTACCGGGCTTCGGAACCAAAATACGGGCCCGATACCATAGATTTCACACATAATTACACTTTCAAAAATCCTTTATATTTCCAGAAAACAATTTCTTTCAAAAATTTATTCTCGGACTTGGGACCTCAAAATTCGATTCCGGGCATATGCCCAAGTCCCATATTTTCATACAGACCCTCCGGGACCGTCAAATCATGGGTCCGGGTCTGTTTACCAAAAATGTTGACCAAAGTCAACTTAATGCAAATTTCAACAAAAAATTATCATTTTCCTCAATGTTTCACATAAAGGCTTCCCGGCTAGACGCCCGGACTGTGCACGCAAATCGAGGTGAGATAGAAGGAGGTTTTCATGACCTCAGAACACAGAATTAGCTAGAAATACACGATATGATCTTTTGGGTCATCACACCATAAGAAACTATTCTTTTCCACCAGCCCCTCTCAGTTGATTGCAGTATCTCTTTAAATGGGCGATTGGGTCTCCATGCATGTCATACATTTTGAACTTCGGCATTTTAAACCAACAGGTAATGGAACATTGGGAAACATGCTCATGTCCAAATAGGAGACACTTTATTGGCCACTCAAGCATTGCATGTTTTTCAAGCGTTGTTCCAAGCTTTTCATCTTCCGAGCCATTTCTTCCTGCTCTGGAATTTTAATTTCTCTTTCTTGCTCAATCAGAGACTCATATTGTGGTTGTTGGGCGTACGAGTCCGGAGTTACATGAGTCATATTAGGTTGAAATTGTTGACCTTGGAAGGTGAATGTTGGGGGTTCAAAGCATGTCCTAGGCATAGTTGGTTGTGCCATGGTGAAAATCGGTGGTGCGGAGAACAACTTTGAAGGTGCCCCGGAAAATGGTGCCTAGGGGCGAACCACAGAACGCATACCGGTAAAGTTGGATGATATTGTAGGGTACCCACATGGATATATGGGTTGGTCATAGGGATATTGGTAGTTGCACTCGTCCTTGGGATCAACTCGATGAATCCAGGAATTGCACTTGACGGTTCCTTACCATTGGACCAAATGTCCCACATTTCCAGCATGCGGACATAGAACATCTTATTTTCTTCGACGGTTGCTGATTCAGGTTGTGAAATAACTAGTTTAGGGCCATCCTCAGGATTAATAATGCGGAGATTGCTTTGTGAGGACATTGGAACCTATCCTTTGTATCTTATAAAATAGGGGTGAGAAGCCAGACTACTAATAAAACCAACCACCTGAACAAAACCTGGATTATTTGCACACAAAAACCTTGTCAGTTTTGAGACATTTAACAGATAGAGAATCGTACAATGGGGATGCAATGCACCTAAACAGTTAAACGCTTCTAAAAGGTTTTTGCAATGGTTGCGTATTTCATCTCCTCATTATCTCTTTTCCACTCTCTATTTCTTTTTCTTTCATTCCCACCCTTTTTTTTTCTTCATTCAAGGTTTTCTCCTGTTGTCTTTCTTCCCTTTCTTGTACTTATTGTCTCTAAATTTTCTCTATCTTTTGTTGATTTTCACTCCGATTAATTAGGGCTATGATCATTTCCGATAGGGATTGCCTACGTATCATGACGATGCATGAATCAGATCATTAAGTTGTTCAGGGGAATAAATGCAAAATAAAAGTAAAGAAAATTTTGGGGTTTTTCAATATTTCATTAACAAAATCTTTTTGGTTTTTTCATTACAAAGACTCGAAGACATCGATAATTGACTTAAAAGGAATAATAGACTTGACGCGAGGAAAGAGTAAAATATAGAGTCAAAGACTGAACAATCAAGAACACAGGTGGGCCTCAAATGTTATTTCGGGGGCCCGCGGGGACATCAATCGGTCTCGGCGCGAGCCCAATTGCAAGCTCTTCAGGAAGGAATTCTAGGTCGTCCATGACCTGGCAAACGAAAGATAGCACTGAAGCAAAGAACATAGCTCGAGTCGTACTCTCACACTCGTTGCATTTCATCAAAGTGTAGTCGACTATTTCCTTGATTCTGAGTTTGATGGCACCATTCTCCTTGAGCAATCGTCCAATTTGTTGTTCACGGGCTTCCACTACGCATGGCCCTGTTGTTTCGATCTTGCAACCTCAGCACACTCTCTTCCAATTTGTTGATCAATGAATAACAATGTTCTCTTTTTGTCTTGAAGTCTATCACCTACTGACCCATTTCATTTTAGAGAGTGACTAACTCTTTCCTCAGAATTGTGACTTCTCTATCGTAACTTTTCTTTTCTTGGTAAGCTAACCTTGTCTGTTTTTCTACATCTTTCCCCAATTGAACCACCCTTGCCCGAGCTTTTGCCAAATATTTCTCGGCTTTTGTCAGGTCGGCCGCATAGTCTTGCACTTTTTGCCTCAAGTTGCTCATGATTTTTTAGTCCCTCTTACTTCTTACCAGCATCTCGGTAGCTATATACATTTCCCATAGTAGAGCTCAGAGGGCTTTATTTTCCCGGGCTAACCTTTTCTTTTCTCCATAATCTTCAGTGGTTTGCAACTCACTTTCAAATTTTATAGTTATGTCTGATGCTCTAGTTTGCTGATAGTGGTCTGGTATTCTTTCTCTTTGTCTAACCAGACCCATTGTTCTTGTGCCTCGTTAGTGAATTGTTGGACATGGGGCCTTTTGGTAGGTTGTTCCGGCTCTTGATCGACCCGGGATCTCTTACCATACCATGCTGTGTAGTTAGGGTCTATCTCACCAGATGATAAATCCCGCACCTGAGTTTGTGGCTCCAAAAACCTACATTGATGCCAAATCTGGCGAACCTTTTCTTCTTGAAATGCAGCCCTTGGACGTAGCTCAATAAACTGCGCACTTAAATCTTCATCATGAGGGATGATTTGATATCTTCCCACCTGGTGTAGAACCCGATATGGAGCATATGGATGAATACTCTGAAGACCCATCAATAACAGAAAGCACACGTCACCATACATGTAGATAACTTCGTTGAATGGAAGCTAACTAAAAGTCCTTCACCCTAATTTGTCTTGTAGGTAAAGAACTCAGATATGTGAACCATGCCTCAGTACCTTTCGGCAACTCATAGCCACTTACTCTATTTATGTACTCTCCAATGAAATTGAGTTCGGTTAAACCATACTTCATGTATCTTGGGCGATGACAAAGATGCTCCACCAGCCATATTTGTAAAATCAAATTACAACACTCACAAAAGTTTGCACCAGCTCGACAGGCAGTTAGAGCTCGGTAGATCTCTGCGAGAACCATATGTGCAAGAGTACCGTTAGCCTTCTTGACCTGAGAGTCATCCACCCCTACAAGTCCCAACTCTATGCGTCTGTCATTCCTTGGGCATATCAGAGTGCCCAAAATGCGATTATGAAGGCTAAACCTCTGTGTGCTTCCCACTTGTTTTCTTCCCCTGGTGACTCAAACTAGTATCTAGAGCCACAAATTTGTGGGGCTCCCCATACCAACTATACAAGAAGTGGAATGTAACCTTCGACCAAATTTGCACCTTTAATTTGTCGATTAATGCTCAGAAGGCCCAAAAATTTGTGAGGGGTCACAGTTATAGGTGCTACTAGATATTGATGTTTAAGATCAAAATCGGCATAATCTGCTATCTACTCCAGCGTAGGGGTCAATTCAAAATCTATGAAGTGAAAAACATTGTGTGTCGGGTCCCAAAATGGTATCAGTGCCTCAATTAGATCAACCTTGGGCTTAATCTTCAGAAGACCGGTGAAACCACCTAATGCCTTGGTCACGAAATGCTTACTAACTCCCCCAGGTCATTCCACCAAATATGGAGTCTTAGTGGAATTTCATCACGACCCGAAAAAGTAAATTCTTAACGGTGCTCATTTTGCATGCAAATGGAGGACAAATGATCAAAAACTACACATTTCCAAAAACACAAAGTGAATAATTTTGAAAATTTAATTCAATAAACTTATTAACAAAACAAGATTTATTTTTGCAAATACGTCCCTTCAGCGCTTGAAGAAAGTTTTTAGGGCTGTTTCTGCCAACTGGCGTTGATTATAGGGGAAGACTGACTTGGGTTTACCTTGTGGTTATTCTTGCAAAAACAGCCTTTCACCATCCCAGGAGAACTTTTTAAGGTTATTTTGACAAGAACGGCCTAGGATGATGACCATGTTTCAAAAAGGTTCTTATTTTGGTAAATTTTGCAAAAATAAAGCAAGACCTGATAGGGGTCACCTATGTATATCACATGCGGTCAGAATCAGACCCGTGTAGTTCGGTAATTGACTATGAACAACCATTAAGAACATAGAGGTGGTGAGTATGGGTAGCCTTGCATATATTCCAGTTGGTGAGAGACTGTAAGCTTCAGACATTCAGACGTTGTCTAATCAGTTCGTGAGGTTGGATATTTCCCCTAGTAGTGTTCTAGCTTGTACAGTCACTCGGTCTTCCCTAATTAAGCGTATTCGCGAGCGACAAGATGATGACCCACATTTGGCGGTCCTTAGGGACATAGTTCGACATGGTGATACCAAGCAAGTTACAGTTGGAGATGATGGTGTTTTGAGGATGCAAGGTCGGTTATCTATGTCTAATGTTGATGACCGTCGTGAGTTGATCCTTGAGGAGGCTCACAGTTCTAAGTATTATATTCACCCAAGGGCAGCCAAAATGTACCAAGACTTGAGGCAGCATTATTGGGGGAGTATGATGAAGAAGGACATTGTTGTGTATGTGGCTCATTGCTTAAATTGTCATCAGGTAAAATACGAGCATTCAGATGGCTCATTATGAGTCATTCTATGGTAAACGGTACAGATCGCTAGTCAAATGGTTTGAGCCGGGAGAGGCTCGGTTGTTGGGTACAGACTTAGTTCAAGAGGCCTTAGGTAAGGTCAAGATTATTCAAGAGAGACTTCATGCAGCTCTGTCTAGGCAAAAGCGTTATGCCGATTGTAAGGTTCGTGATGTGGAATTCATGGTTGGAGAGAGAGTATTGCTTCGTGTGTCGCCCATGAAGGGTGTTATGCGATGTGGAAGAAGGGTAAGTTGAGCCCTCGGTATATCGAGCCGTTTGAGATTCTATGGGGAGGTAGCGTATAGACTTGCGTTGCCTCCAGGTATATCCTCAGTTCATCCGGTATTCCATGTGTCTATGCTTCGGAAATATCATGGTGACCCTTCCCACGTATTAGATTTTAGCTCTGTCCAACTGGACAAAGACTTGACTTATGAGGAGGAGCTGGTAGCTATTTTAGACCGGCATGTTCGTCAGTTGAGGTCTAAGAGTTATCCTTCAATTCGAGTGCAGTAGAAAGGTCAGCCCACTGAGGCAGCTGCTTAGGAGTCTGAGTCGGACATGATGAGTAAATATCCACACTTGTTCGCTAATTCAGGTAATCTTCTAGATCCGTTTGAGGACGAACGTTTGTTCTAGAGGTGGAGATTGTGATGACCCAAAGGGGTCCTTTTAAGAATTTAGACCCAATTCTAGGCTTATTAGCCATAAAAGACTAATTTTAAGTACCTCGATTTGCATGCGCAGTCTGGGCGTGAAACCGGAAAGCTTTTATGTTAAAATATGAGAAATAGTAATTTCTAGAGTTAAAATTTGATTATAGTTGACTTTGGTCAACATTTTGAGTAAACAGACTCGAATCTGTATTTTGACGATCCTAGGAGGTCCGCAGTAAAATATGGGACTTGGGCGTATGCCGAAATTAAATTCCGAGGTCCCAAGCCTTAGAAATTAATTTTTTAAGAAATTATTTTGCTAAATTATTAATGAAATAAAGAAATGAATTAACGTTTGAAACTGTTGGTATCGGGCCCGTATTTTGGTTCCGGAGCCTGGTACATATTTGTTATGATATTTAAATGTTAACGGTAAAATTTGGTGAAAAACAGAGTTCGTTTGACGTGATTCGGACATCAGGTTGAAAAGTTATGAACTTTAAGTGTTCTGGATGAAAATAATGAGTTTTGAGGTTTAATTCATAGTTTTACATGTTATTTTCATGATTAGATCGCACGATCAAGTCCGTATGATGCTTTAGACTTGGGTGCATGTTTGGTCTAGAGCCCTGAGGGCTCGGGTGAGTTTCAAATAGGTTTTGGTTGTGTTGCGCTCATTCTTTCTTATGCTTCGACGTCATTTCTTCAAGCATAAATGATATCATATTGAACAAATGAGCTTCGATTTTTGTTTTACATAAAGTATTAGATCTGTATCGTAATTACGGACCCGTAGCAAAAAAGAATCATAGAATTTAGACATCGTATGGAGATGTTATGATCATTTTACTAAGGTTGCCAGATGTTTCAGGTTAATTACGAAATAGCCCCAGACGGCATATCAAAAGTCTGCACTATTTGCAAATATTAAAACCTACATATCTCCCTTATTATAAGGTCAAATTGAGTGATTCAAAAGTCTAACTTGACTATAATTTCACAAGGAATCTATTGGACACATAAAAATTGAGTTTCGTGATCGTTTGACACGAGAAACGAGGCAGAATAGCTTGCAGAAAAATATATATTAAAAACGGGCAGACCTTCTTCTTCAAATTTTCGAACCCCACAACCCTAGGAACGAATTTCTTCACCAAATATCATCCCCAAGTCATAGGTAATCAATTCAAAACTTTACTCTTTCAATTACTCATTGTTTTTCATCACTTTTAAATCAAAAACTAAGAATTTTCATGGTAAAAATTGAGGGTTTGGGTAGAATAAGGGAATTTTGTACAAAATCGAATCTTTACCTCGAATTGAGGTCGGATTTCAAGACTAATTGTATATTTAGGTTCGTGGGTGAATGGGTAAACGTAATTTGGTCCGAACCCCGAGTTTAGACCAAGCGGGCCTAGAGTCGGGTTTTCACTTTTTTTTAGAAAACTTAGAAAAAATTATATTTTTCAATAAAGTTAGTTCCTTTAGTCTTAATTAATGATATTGAGTTAATTATGATTAGATTCGAGTAAGTTAGAGCAAGATTCTAAAGGAAAAGCTATAATTGAGCTGTGAGTGACTTGTGAAATTGAGGTAAGTGTTTGGTCTAACTTTGACTTGAGGGAACAGGAATCCCCACTTGTTTGCTATGTGAAACGCATGGGCGTGGTGTATAAGTGAGGTGACGAGTATCTATGCACCACCCAATTTACCTGTTAAACATGATCCCTTTTCCCGTTCACAACTTAATTGATTCTTGTCTTAATTGTTCTTTGTCCATTATTGTTTCTATGACTACTTGGCCTTGTTATTTTATTGTTAGATATTGTTGTGGTTATTTTGGAAAGAGTTATTGGTTGTTTTAGATGGATTCCTTGTGTTACAAAACGGTTGAGCGGTTATATATATATATATATATATATATATATATGTTCCTGTTAGTTTCATTTTTGATAATATTGAGGAAGTGATGAAGAATGCAATTTAACTTTTTTATGATTGTTGAGGTTTACGTGGTTGTTTGGTTTCAATTGATTATTGTCAATTATTGTGGCAAGTGTATTTAAAGTGTTGGATGCTCTCTTGATTTTATTATGGTACATAAAGACTGAGCTGGGTTGACAGTGTTTACATATATTCTAGTTGGTTTTATTGTGAAATGATATTGGTTGAAGCTTACAAGCCATACTGTTCTCTGTTTGAAATTTGTTGAAATAAAAGTGTTGTGAAAGGCTTGGCCTGAACTGTGAAAGTTTTTGATGAATAAACAAAATTGGTGTGATAAGGGGGTTGTGATAAGGGTGGATAATTGATTATGATAGGTGGGATCGGGTTGCACGCCGCAACAAGACAATGATAAGGGAGAATATGCATGTTTTACTGTTTATAAAATAAAGGTTGGAACACTCATTGTTCTATCGTCATTATTTCATACTCTACTTTTACTATTATTTTAAAGTGAAACTTGTTCTGTTTACAATTTGTCGAGACATAAATATTGTGAAAGGCTTTGACTTGAAAGGCGGTGATAAGGGAGTTGTGGTAAGCGGGTTGTGATAAGGGTAAATAATTGATTGTGATACGGGTAAATAAATTGATCGTGATACGAGTGAATTTATTGATATGATATGTCTGGTGGGATCGAGTTGCACGCCGCAACAAAGAGCAATAAGGGAGGACAATTATATTTTTAATGATTTTTAAAGAAAAACCAAGATTTGAAAACTACCATTTTATATTACTATTTTTCATATTTTGGCACTAGTTTTATTTAAAGTTAAAGTTTGAAAACTTTGAAATCATTTGAGAGGTTGTTATAGCTGAGGCCTGGAAAAGGCGACTGAGTTATTTCATTGTTGTTGCAGTACTTAATTATTTGTTTAGATTTCCTTCTTGCTTTATATTTATTGTCTCAGTTATATTTTTCTTGTTTGTGTAGAATTATTCTTTGCGTTATTGTATATATTATTGTCACATGTTATATGTTGTTAATGCCCTGCCGTAGCCTCGTCACTACTTCGTCGAGGTTAGGCTCGGCACTTACTCAGTACATGGGGTCGGTTGTACTGATACTATACTCTGCACTCTTTTTTGCAGATCCAGGTATCGATCAACAATAGAGATATTTAGAGCGGCTATTCATTTATTCGGAGACACGAGGTATATCTGCCAGCGTTCGCAGATCCCGAGAGTCTTCTCCTATTTTTATAAAATTATTTTATTATATTCAGAACAGTTACACTATTTCTTTCATCCTATTATTTGTAGTATTCTTTCGTAGTTCGTGAATTGTGACATCAGACCCTAGGGTAGTTCTAGAGTTACTTATATAATTAGTTCGTGGCTCGGTTTATTTAAGTGTTTATTATTTTATGTTTAGAATTATTCATTGAAAGTCAGTAGCTTAAGTTTATTTTATAATTGTTTATTATGTTTAAATGGATAATCAAAGGTGAATAGCTAATCGAAATATAACATTGACTTGCCTAGCAAGTGTGGTGTTAGGCGCCATCACGATCCTTAAGGTTGGGAATTTGGATCGTGACAAAATCATTCCAACCAGGGAGAGTTTGCGAATAGTTAACAATATGGGTAAAGTATATACAGCATAAACATAATGATCTGGTAGAGAAATCTCGTAAGAGCTGCACAGTCCGCAGGTTATTTTTAAATACATTACAAAACGGGAATAATATTTAAAGATCATTAGGTCCATGCTCGTCAACCACCCCAACTAGTGCTATGCGGTTTTCTAAAGTGGACTTAATTGTCAGTACTAACCCATAACCAATAAAAAATCGATACTTTTCTTCAGAACCAAACCCTTGGTTATTACGCGGACCAACTCATACGACAATAGGTTGCTAGCCTTTGTTGGCGCTTAGAATCGGAACACAAAGAATGCTAAAAAAATTGTAAATAGCTATTTTCAGGTCGGCTATTAGAGTTTAGCCATATTCTAATTGTATTGGCGAAATAACAATTCATCAATGCGAAATATATGTCTAGAAAAAAAATTGCCCAATTTAGATTATCGAAGAACTCTAGAAATGGCTATTGGACGTTGAATATTTATAAGTTCAAAATTTTAGGAATTGATTCTGGAGTTTGAATGATCTGAAGCATTAGGTCTCAATTGTTAAAGTATAATGTGAATTTAAAAGTCATGAATCCTTCCTGGATTTTTTTGAATTTTGCACTAGTAAAGGTTCAAACACCAGTAATCTATCCTTAATTTTTTATTTAAAGTATAAATATTGCTGAAGTATAACGTGAATTCAAAAATCATGAATCGATCCTGGATTTTGCACTAGTAAAGGTTCAAAAATCAATAATTTATCTTAATTTTTTTATTTTGCACTAGTAATTAAAGGTTCAAAATTCCTAAAGTACAATCTGAATTCAAGAACCATAAATCATTCATGGATTTTGCTTGAGTAAAGGTTAAAAAATCAAGAATCGTTCCTGGATTTCAGATTTTGCACTAGTAAGGTTGAAAAGTACTATATGAATTCAAACGACCAGAAATCATACCTGAATTTTACTAGTAAAGGTTCATAAATCAAGAATATTCCTGGTTTTATACTAATAAAGGTTCAACAATTAAGAATTGTTTATGAATTTAAAAATTTAGTAAATCTTTGAATTCCAGCATAGTTTACCAGGATTCTACTTGTCAAAGTTTTGAATATCAACATTGATTGCCGAAGTCGTATTCTATATTTTAATTGGGAGGGGGTGGTAAAAGCATCAATTTAACCCGGCCAATGATTACTTTGACATTATAATTTAAAATACCTAAACTCTAATACCTGACTCAAAAAGTGGCCTACCCTTATAACTTAACTTTTGGCCTTTCGGGATGTCATCTGACCAATGGATAAATTTTTAAAGTTAAAAGTTAATAGTTAAAATTTTTGTCAATGGGACAAAACTTGAATTGTTGCTCATTGGTCAGGTGACCTACCCAAAGATCAAAAGTTTATACCTACTCCTTTTGAGATCATGTGTGAATTTCAACCATAGTCTGATACTAAATTTTGTACTAGGATAATCGGGTTCAATGTGTTACCAACTTATGTCATCTGCATCATTTATAGGGCCAAAGGAGGATTGGCTTTAACAGTAATCAAGAAGGGAAAAAAGTAAAGATTAACTCTAAGAGAGAGGAGAGTAAAAGAAAGAAAAATTTAATTATGTTGACTATTGAGTTCGTTTTTAAATTAAATTGCATTGGAGTCAGTAAAGGAAATGGGGAAGGGAGACAACAAATATTGAACTCACATATCACACTCATTGTGAAGACTCCCATTAGTATTACTAGACTGTAAGTCATGGCAACGCGTGGATCATTATGTTATCTTTGTCTTTAATTTGCCTCATAATTCTTTTACATTACTCCTCCAATCTTATATATATATATATATATATATATATATATCACTTTTCATATTGTTTGCTTCCTAAGAATTAGCCGCCCATGCATGAATTTGAAGTATGAAACTATCTGAATGATAAGCAAAGTGTTAATTAAGTGGTAGTTGTTTCATTTTATTTTAATAACTCAGAAAATGAAAGCTGTCCTTGCACCTTATATTTTGAAATTTTTACTATTCTTAAAAGTCATATAATGAAAAGTCGCTTCAGTGAATGCTAAGTTTCTAATTCAAGCAAACAGTTTGTGTGTTGGTCCAATAATAAACGTCATGCTTAATTGTTTTATTAATTTGATTAGTAAAATAAATTTATTCCTTCCCAAACTTGAACGAGGAAAATTCTAGTCAGTTATAGAAGCCTAAGATGCCTTTGTTAATGGTCACAAAAGCTTTCAAAAGTGAGAAGCAATTTTCCCTGTGGTGGGCGTCACAAATAACTACATGTGTTATGTAGGTGAGAAACCCTACCAAATTAGTCATAATTCAAATTTAAAGATAATCAAGTACCTATCAACATCGGATTTATACATCGCCATTAATATTTACTAACTACATTCTTTACACATTTTTAGTTTATTTAACTAATGTCATTATGATCATTATAATTCAATTACCTTCGTTCTACCTATACCTCCTCCTTTTTACAGTCTTTGAAACATCAAAGAGTATAAATTTACACAAATATGGGGCAATCTCTTTATGTGTTGTGAAATACACTTTGTTCTTTTTCATTCTTTTTGCTTCCACATTTCTGACCTTATTTTTAATGTAAAAGTAGGTTCCTTGTATTATCTAGGCAAAATACATAAAATGATACCCGAACAAGCACCCAAATCCATGTTACACATTTGTTGACCACGAGATATTTTCAAACACTCAACCTTTTAAAAGTGTATTTATTACGCACCTCTTTGACTACCTAGCACACGCGTCCTTTTGTAAAGACCCGGCCGGTCGTTTAGAGAATTAAAGTCTCGTTCGGTGGCATAAGGTTTTGAACAACTTCGTATTATGTGTTATGACATGCATGCATGGTCGAGTTCAGTTACCGAATGACTCGGAGTCAATTTGGAAGAAGGATTCTAGTTTTGGAAGCTTAAGCGATAAGAGTTGATCGGAATTTGACTTTTGTGTAAACGACTCTGGAATGGAGTTTTGATGATTTCAACAGCTTCGTATGGTGATTTTCTACTTAGGCGTGCGTCCGAATTTGGATATGGAGGTCCGTAGGGTAATTCGAAGCATTTCGGCGAAAGTTGGAGAAGTTGAAGTTTGGAAGGTTGAGAGGTTTGACCAAGAGTTGACTTTGGTGATATCGGGCCCGGAATGCGATTTCGAGAGTTTATGTCATTTGGGACTTGCCTGCAAATTTTGACGTCATACAGGTTGATATGATAGGTTTTGGCTCGAGTTTTGGAAGTTGGAAGATTTGGAAGTTCATAAGTTCGATTTATGGTGCGATTCGTAGTTTCGACGTTAGTGGGTGTGATTTGAGACCTCAAGTGGGTGCTAATAAGTAGGGATTTTATCCTATTATTTTCTCTCTTTTACTTATGTTTTGGGCCAAAAATACGTGAAGGTATTCCCGGAAACTAACTTAATGTGCTTGGTTGCAGGTTTTGTTCAAAATGAAGCAAAGAAGCCATAGCCAACTCATAAAAGAGTCAAACTTGAACAAAAACCAAGTATGGACCAAAAGTTGTGGAAAGCGGACTACGATGGAAAAGGGTGGCCGCGAAATCATTAATGCCGAGGCGGCCATAATTACGCGGCCCACGTAATAGAGATTCAAAGAAGCTGTTTTGAACACTAAAATCAACACTGACCGTGTCAAAAAGAGGCAGCCGCAAAATCACTAGTGCGACCGCGGTTGAAATTCCGCTGAAAGCGTTTGCCGAGGTTCAGAGACTTTGCAATTTGGGCTTTAATGAAGAACGTAGTCCGCGTCCAAATTACGTGGCAGCGAATGAATTTCACGCGGACGCAGTTGAAAATATGCGGCCCACGAAACAAGGTCCAGCCCAGGTTCAGATGTGACGAAACGCGGACAGCGCTCAATATTACGCGACAGCAAAAGCCAAGCGCGGACGCGGTCAAAATTACGCGTCCGCAAATCCGCCGCAGGGGTATTTTTGTTCGGAAATTTAAACTTAGTATAAAAAGACCTTTTTGAAAATTTTAGGTTAAGTTTTGTTTAGCAGAGCACGTGAACGGCTGGTTTTGACCCTTTTGGGAAATTTTAGAGTAGATTTACCTTCAAACATTAGATTTTAATCTTGTACTTGAATATTATGGCTTAGATTTTATCTTTATCTTTGATTTCTACTGTTATTATGAGTAGTTAGACCCTACAGCTAGGGTTGTGACCCAATCCTTGTGTGGTTATTTAATGGGTCTTGAATTTTAGGGATAAATTATTTATGGGTTAGTGATCATGCTTTAATTGTAGAATTAGTGGTTGTAAACACTGATTCATGCCTTTATGACTTAGGCTCTTCTTGAGAAAGAGGGACTAAGTCTAGGAAAATTAGGCTAACAAGGAAGTGGGGTGAACTCAAGAGATTGATAGCCCCAATTAAAGGTTTAAACCTAGAGTAATACCCGACTTGAGCCAATTTCACTTGCATTTCATGAACACCCATTTGGGCTTGAGAAAGCTAAATCGGGCAAAGTCACTCAAACTACTGAGAGGTATAGAGTGAGCACTTATGTGTGATGGTTATATCACGACCCCAATCATAACAAGCTTGTCTTAGATTCTTGATACCCATTAAGTACTCACCTAGGCGGAAGTCACTTCCCTAGTGCCTGTTAACACTTGAAAACTTTCACTAAAAATATTGTACTTAGATTACTCTTAGCATTCAATAGTATAAAAACTAGAATAAAAGCAATCACAACAATGTTTGGAAGTGCAATTTGGAACAATACACGCATCTAGATTAGCTAGATACCCGACTCCAAACCAAATTAACTCCCTATCGAAATCGATCCCGACCTCGTTGGGTAAAACTGCATCAACCATTCCTCGCTACTATATAGTGGTGTAGGGTTCGCACCGATCATTTTTTGGTGACGTTGCCGAGGAGTTAGACGGCTTTGGCTATCTATCTAACTATTTGTGTGTCTTGTTTTTCTTTCCTTCTGTTTTTCTAACTTTTGTGTGTCAATCACTTTAGGTACCAAATGGCTCATAATGATGCTCTCGGACATGTTCTTCCAGGGGAGGAGTTAGATGGAAATGGTGAGGATGAGGTTAATCTAGAACTATAAGTCGAAATAAGAGGCCGCCAGGATAATGATAACATTCCAAACCCTCCCCAACTCCTCCATGGGCAGCACACCTAGTGCTCCCAAATGAAGGCTATGAAAGTGCAATTGTCCCGCCCCAGATTCGGGCGGGCAATTTCCAGATTACTAATGTCATGCTGACCCTATTGGAGCAAAGAGGTTTCTTCACTGGCTCTCCCCATCAGAATGCATATAAACATCTAAAGGGTTTCGTAGACACATGTTAGGAAAGCAAGCAGAGGAACGTGTCGGAGGATGCTCTGATATTGATACTTTTCCCATTTTCACTTAGAGGGAAAGCTTTGGACTGGCTCGAGAGGCTACCCAACCATTCCATACACATGTGGGATGAGTTGACAGAAAAGTTTATAGCCAAGTTTTTCTCATCGGGTCATATGGCAGCATTGAGGGATGAGATCTTAGCCTTAAACAAGGGCCTAATGAACCCCTACATGAAATATGGGAGCGGTATAAAACCATGGTAAAAGAATGTCCTAACAATTATATGACTAAAGCAATGATCCAGCAGGCATTCTATAGGGGCATCAACATGAACAACCAGTGTGTGGTGAATCAGCTAGCTAGGGGAAATTTTATGAAAATGCCTTATGCCGATGCTTGTGACATACTTGATGAGATGGTTGACCGACACATCCTCGGCTTGGTTGAGTCGGGCAAATGTTCCTCAAGGTGACCCTAATGTCATCCATCTTCACAAGGAACTTCATGATCAAGGACAAGCCATATCCGAGTTGAAAACTACTATTAATTAGTTAGCAAAGGCCCAACTTCAGCAAGTTCAACGGACAAAGCAAGTAAATGCCATGGAAGGGGTAAATCTAATGGTCAACAAGAGGGGACAGCGTGGTCAACAAGTGCAAAACAATCAAGATCACTATGAGCAAAGTGGTAGTGGTTACAACCAAGATGAGTCTTATGATGACCAAAGTGAAGAAGTTTTATATGCTAACAACTATCAAGGACAACGGAGCAATGCTCCAAATAAATAATGGAGTTCGCAAGGGAACAATCAAAACTGGGGCAACCAAGGCCAAAGGAATTAGAATAGTGGCAACAACAACAATTTGAACATTTGGGGATCAACAACCAAACCTGGGGGAATCAAGGAAACAACACTAGTAACTAAAATGGCAACAACAACAACAAATGGGGATGTAATAATAACCAAGGTGGTCGGGGTAAGAATAATCAACGTAATCGGGGGTCGGGCTTTCAAAGGCCCCCGATGTATCAATAACCCAACAATCCTCCTCCATATCCGTCAAGGACCAACTTATTCAAGCAATAAGATGGGGCGGATAGAGAGTATGTTAAAGCAAATGATGTAACGGAATGCTGACTCCGATGACCAAGTACCCTCCCTGTAACGACCCGGTCCGTCGTTACGCAGTATACGCATCTATTCCTTTATTTCTGTCTTGTAGTAGCTCGGTTGGACCGTTCATGAAGTGTTGGGGTTGGTTGGTTCGGGTTCAGAGTGAAAATAGAGTGGATTGAGACACTTAGTCTCTAACAAGAGCTTTAGAGTTGGAAAAGTCAACCTGGAGTTGACTTATTGGTAAACGACCTCGGGATGCGGATTTTATGGTTCTAATAGCTTCGTTCGGTGATTTGGGACTTAGGAGTGTGTTCAGAATATTTTAAGGGTGCCCGGTGTAGAATTAGGCTTGAATTGGCNTTTCGGAAGTTTTTAGAAATCATAGGCTTGAATTGGATGAGAATTTATGGTTTTGATGTTGTTTTTGGTGTTTTAATGGCTCGACTAAGTTTGAATAACCATGTTTGATATGTTGGTATGTTTGGTTGGGGTCCCGAGGGGCTCGGGTTTGATTTCGGGCGTTAAACGGAGAAATTGGAACTTGAAATGCAGCTGAAGCTGCTACTGCTGGTGCGATCGCACCTGCGATACTTGGGCCGCAGGTGCGGACATCGCAGGCGCGAGAGTGAAGGCGCAAGGGAGGAATTCGTCACTGGGGCGGAAGGAAGATCGCACCTGCGAGTTCGCAGGTGTGGGAGATGGGCTCGCAGGCGCGGGCTCTGGGTGTTAAGTGAAGGACCGCTGGTGCGGTCTATATGTCTCCCCTGCGAGACCGTTGTTGCGATAAAAAGGCCGCAGGCGCGAGGTCTGGGAGGTTAAGTAGTTTTTCGCAGGTGCGGTTAAAATGTCGCACCTACAGAGTCCCAGGTGCGAGATAAACTCCACTGTTGCGGAAATGCCTGGGCAGAACTATAAAAGGCAGCCTTCGCGAAATT
>ML286831.1:0-57561 GCA_005239495.1 Nicotiana undulata | reverse complement strand
ACCTTGCCAGTTAGGAGAGAATTTCCCTTTGGCTTCATCTTGATGTGGAAAGATCTTTTTTAATACCAGCTGCCTTGGCGTGAACTGTCTTGGCTTGACTCTTTTGTTAAAGGCTCTGGACATCCTGTTCTGATAAAGTTGTCCGTGGCATACTGCATTCATTCATTTCCCATCTATGAGGGATAGTTGCTCGTAACGACTTTTTATCCATTCCGCGTCGCTGAGCTCAACTTCTTGTATGATTCTCAAGGAAGGGATCTCCACTTCAGCAGGAATAACAACCTCCGTACTATAAACCAACAAGTAAGGAGTTTCCCCAGTTGATGTACGGATTATGGTGTGGTATTCCAGTAAGGAAAATGATAACTTTTCGTGCCATTATTTGTGCTTTTCTATCATCTTTCTCAATATCTTCTTGATGTTCTTGTTGGCGGCTTCTACAGCTCCATTCATCTGAGGTCTATAAGCTGTGGAATTCTTGTGCTTGATTTTGAAAGTCTCGCAAATGGTTTTCATCATATCACTGTTGAGGTTGGAGCCGTTGTCGGTGATGATTGACTCTGGGACTCCAAATCGACAAATAATATGGCCACGGACAAAGTCTGCCACGACTTTCTTAGTCACTGCTTTGTAATATGCTTCTTCGACCCATTTGGTGAAATAATCAATAGCTACTAAGATGAACCTGTGTCCATTTGATGTTGTTGGCTCGATAGGTCCAATGACGTCCATTCCCCAGGCGGCGAATGGCCAATGTGAGCTTGTTGCATTGAGCTCATTTGGGGGTACTTTTATCATATCTGCATGTACCTTACATTGGTTGCATTTTCGAACATACTGGATGCAGTTCGTTTCCATGGTCATCCAGAAGTAACCGGCTCTGAGTATCTTTTTCGCCAAGACAAAACCATTCATATGTGGGCCACATGTCCCAAAATGTATCTCTTCGAGCAGATTTAAGGCTTCATTTGCATCAACACATCTCAATAATCCCAATTCGGGAGTTCTCCTATATAGGGTTCCTCCGATGTGAAAGAAACCGTTGGACAATCGAAGCGTGCGTTTCTGAGTATGATTTGCAAGCTCTTGGTATTCTCCATTTGTCAAGTATTCCTTGATGTCGTGGAACCATGGTTTTCTGTCCGCTTCTTCTTCAACATGGGCACAATATGCCGCCTGGCTATGGATCTTTACTGGAATAGGGTCAATGAAGTTCCTATCTGGATGCTGTATCATGGATGATAAAGTGGCCAATGCATCGACAAACTCGTTCTGAATTCTGGAGACGTGCCGAAATTGAGTCTTTGTGAACCTCTTTCTTAATTCCTGCACATGGTGCAGATGTAGAAGTATCTTGGAATTCTCTGTAGCCCATTCTCCTTGTACTTTGTGTATTAGCAGGTCTGAGTTACCAATTACCAGCAGCTTCTGTATATTCATGTCAATGGCCATGTTGAGCCCTAGGATGCAGGCTTCATACTCTGCCATATTGTTAGTGTAGGGGAATCTGAGTTTAGCAGATATCAGATAATGTTGACCAGTTTCCGATACAAGGACAACTCCAATGCCGACTCTTTTAAAATTCGCTGCTCTATCAAAGAACATTCTCCAATATTCATAGGATTCTACAACGTCTTCTCCTATGAACGACACTTCTTCATCGGGAAAGTACGTTTTCAAGGGTTCGTATTCTCCATCCACAGGGTTCTCGGCAAGATGGTCCGCCAATGCTTGTCCCTTGACCGCTTTATGAGTCACATAGACAATGCCGAATTCACTCAGCAGGATTTGCCACTTGGCCAGCTTGCCAGTGGGCATGGGCCTCTAAAAGATGTACTTCAAGGGATCCATCCTTGATATGAGATATGTTGTGTAGGCACAGAAGTAATGTCTCAGCTTCTGGTCTACCCAGGTTAGAGCACAATAGGTACATTCTAGTAGAGAATACCGTCCCTCGTATGGAGTGAACTTCTTACTCAGATAATATATAGCCTGCTCTTTCCTCCCTGTCTCGTCGTGCTGCCCCAGAACGCAACCGAAAGCTCCATCTAGTACTGCGAGGTAGAGTAGAAAGAGTCTACCTGGCTCTGGCTGTACCAAGACTGGCAGTGTTGAGAAGTACTCCTTGATTCTGTCGAAGGCCTTTTTACAATCCTCGGTCCATTTGGCTGCAGCATCCTTCTTCACATCTTGAAGATTGGTTCACATATGACTGTCTGGGCTATGAATCAGCTAATGTAATTTAGCTATCCCAGAAAACTCATCATGTATTTCTTGTTCTTTGGTGATGGCAACTCCTGGATGGCCTTGACTTTTGATGGGTCCAATTCTATTCCTTGGCGGCTGACGATGAACCCAAGCAATTTTCCAGCAGGAACCCCGAATGCACACTTTGCGGGGTTTAATTTCAGGTTGTATTTCCGTAATCTGTTGAAGAATTTCCTTATATCTCCTATGTGGTATGTGGATTTCTTGTACTTGATAATGACGTCGTCCATATATACCTCGATCTCTTGATGTATCATGTCATGGGAAATAGTGGTCATAACTTTCATGTAAGTGGCCCCAGCATTCTTCAGGACGAATGTCATCATCTTATAACAGTATACTCCCCACGGCGTAATGAAAGCCGTTTTCTCAGTGTTTACCTCGTCCATCCAAATCTTATGGTAACCGGCGAAACAATCCACGAACAATTGAAGTTCATGCTTGGCGCAATTGTCAATCAGGATGTGTATATTTGGAAGAGGAAAATCATCCTTTGGACTGGCCCGGTTGAGATCCCGGTAGTCGACACAAACCCTAACCTTCCCATCCTTCTTGGGCACTGGACGATGTTGGCTAACCATGTTGGATATTCAATCACCCTGAGGACCTTGGAGTTGATCTGTTTGGTAACTTCCTCCTTGATTTTCAGACTCATATCTGGCTTGAACTTCCGGAGTTTCTGCTTTACTGGCGGGCACATTGGATTGGTTGGAAATTTGTGTGCCACAATGGATGTACTTAGACCGGTCATGTCGTCGTAGGATCATGCAAATATATCTTCATACTCTTTCAAGAATTATGTGTATTCTTCTTTATCTAATAGTAACAAGTGGATGCTGATGTGAGTTTCTTTGACAGTCTCTGAATCTCCCAGGTTGATTACCTCAGTTTTGTCCAGATTGGACTTAGATCTGTTCTTGAAATCCTCAACTTCTCTGACAATTTCATCGGGTATGACATCCTCTTCTTCTGAATCGCTGTCCTTTTGTTGCGCTGTCTCATTGCATGTCACATTCATTGGTTCATCAAGATAGGAAATAGTAAAGTTGTTTGGATAGAAGTAATGAGAGAAAAACGATAATAATAAATATTGATTCATTAAAACATAAAGCGATTTTCGATAATTTAAACAAGTGTTTTAGAACATTGGAGATCTTATTGAATAATAAAAATGCGAAAAGGAAATCATTAGTAGATAAAAAATAAACAATGCTTGTTCAAGCGGGACTCGTTGGGCCCTGGATGTTTTGACAGTCCAATTCTTAAGGAATGCTCCTTTGCTCACGGCCTGGATGGAAGGGCCTTCCTCCTCCTCCTACTCGATAATAACACAACAGTCCATGTTTTCATCTTCTAGGAATAGACTCTTCAAGGCTGCCAATGCTTCTTCTTCCTCTGACCTCCATATGACATCGGCTTGCTGGAAGGTTTGCTCCAGATGCGGTATAGGCTGTTCCAATGGATAATAAGGACCGCGCCATGGTGGCGACCAGTTCTTGTACTCTTGCCAAGTGTATTTGTATCCCAGACCAAAAGTGGTGCCATGGCGCTTGAGTTGTATTGGCTTGGAAATTCCATGAAGATTCTTTCCGAGTCCTTTGCCAGGCTTGTACCCGCTTCAGTTCAATATGCTTTCGATCTTACTACCCCACCACTTATCCTTATCTATTGCGTCGACCCGCTCGATGTGGTGGTAGGTTTCTCTGCCCAGCCTTATCCTACCTTCAACCACCGGGATGGTCTGGCGGCTATATATAGGGTTGCTTCCAACCCCATGGATGATTACTTCCTGGTGGTTCCATTCGAATTTCACTACCTGATGTAATGTTGATGCCACGTCCCCAGCGACATGTATCCATGGCCGTCCCAATAATAGGTTATAGGACGCCGATATGTCTATCACCTGAAACTCAACCTCAAACCATGTGGGTCCCATTTGCAGACAAAGACTGATTTCACCAATGGTAGACCTCTGAGAACCATCGAAAGCTTTTACATTCATGGACCCTTCTCTTATCTCGTACAATCCCTTGCTCAATTTCTTGAGTGTTGTCAATGGACAGATGTTGAGGCTGGATCCCCCATCGATCAGAATCCTGGTGATGAAGTAGTCCTCACATTGCATAGTGATGTGCAGTGCTTTGTTGTGACTTAACCCTTCATACGACAGCTCGTCCTCGTGGAAAATGATCTTATGACTTTCCAGCACCTGACCTACCATATTGGCCATTTCTCCACTGGTTATGTTATTAGGCACATATGCTTCATTCAACACTCTCATCAAAGCATTCATGTGCGTTTCCGAATTCTGCAGTAAGGACAAGATGGATATTTGGGCTGGAGTTTTGTTCAGCTGATCGATGACCGCATATTCATTGGCCTGCACCTTCCTCCAAAGATCATCTAGGCCTGTCTCAATGATGGGTGGTCTGTTGGAAGCCTGTTTGCTGGATTCTGCCAAGTATTCAGGTGTATAGACCCTGACGGTCCTAGTCATCCCCTGTGCGGCGCCATCTTCTTCTATCTTGACCTTTCCTTTCCTTTTTGCTTCAGCTACCTAATCCCAAGGTACAACATTAGTGTTGGAATTCGGCGTAGTTGACACTGTCACTGTTATTGGTGTGGCTACCTTTACTTCAAATGGAACGGGTAAAGTGGCATGTCGCATTACTTTGACCTCAAACGGCACATGTGCATCTGCGGGTGGTGCTGCTTCAAACTGAAATGGGACCGACGAAGCTTCCTTGACATCTCCTGACGGCTGAATCTGGACTATGATATGATTAAGTGTGACTGATGGCTTCTTTGGATCATCTCCTTCTATGTTCAACCCGATCGACCCCTCTGGGTCCCATTCTTCCTATATCTCTATCATGTTGATGCCTCCACCCCTATGGTCTGGGACCGGATTGTTGCGGACATTGGGAGTATCTTCCTTTGCTTGAATGATCTTATTATCAATCAGAGACTAGATTTTATCTTTTAGTGAGCAGCATTCATCAATGGTATGTCCCTTCATGCCAGAATGGTATGCACATGTTTTATTTGGATTGACCCACTGGGATGGATTCTCAGGGGTCACATCAGGGATAGGAGTAACATAACTAACAACTATTAATCTTTCATATAGCTGGTCATTAGGCTCAGTAATGGCAATATAGTTCTTGGGTGGCCTGTAGTCAAAACTGGGTCGAGGTCTTGGAAAATTTTGGCGAGCAGGGGGTGACTGGAAATGCGATGGTTGAGAGTTGTATGTATGATAAACAGGGGTTGGTTGGGAATATCTGGGAGATGTGGTTTGACAAGTAGGTGGGGGAAAGGGCTGATATGTTGGGTGAGGTGTTGACTGATTTGTACGTGGGGGTGTTTGGTATGTGAGTAGAGAGGTTCGGTATACCAACGGGGATTTGGGTCCCTCTGCAACCATTACCGTTCCTATTTCCTTCTTCTTAGAAATGCCCCTAGACTACAAGGCCTTGTTCGTGGCTTGTAGTGCTTCAAAATTAGTAACCATTCCTCTCTTAATCCCTTATTCAATTCTCTCACCTAGCTTGATGCTGTCAGAGAATTTGTGGTTTTCAATCACCATCAACCTCTCGTAATATTGCGGGTCTGGTGCTCGGACAAAGAATTTGTTCATTTGTTCTTCATCTAGGGAAGGCCTGACCTTGGCTGCTTCAGATCTCCAATGGGTGGCATATTTCATTGGGCTTCTTCTTGAGGTTCTAGATATAAAACATGTCTGGTGCATTCTCCGTGTTGAATCTAAACTGGTCCATGAAGTCTGTTTCCATGTTCACCCAATTAGACCACTTCTTTGGGTCTTGGCTGATGTACCAAGACAAAGCATCTCCCGTAAGGCTCCTCATGAATAACTTCATACGAATCTTCTCATATCTTCCCACTCCAACCATTTTATCACAATATGTCCTCAGATGGACCCTAGGATCATCTGTGCCGTCAAACGTCTAGAACTTAGGAGGTTTGTAACCCTCCGGTAGTTCAACATCGGGCTGTATGCAGAGATCTTCATAGTTCAACCCTTCAACTCCCTTGCTTCCTTCAACGCCTTGAACTCGGCTAGTCAGTTTCTTAAGTTCTTCAGCCAAGTTCTTAATAAACATAACCTTCTCACTGGATTCGGGTTTGTAAGAAATGGATTGGGTGGAGTGAGGTAGAGTCTCCACGTATATAGGGTTGTTATGATGGCCTGGTGTCTGGGTATAGAGGTGGTCATTTGTGGAGTTTTGTGGTTCAGGGACGATCATTGAGGTGTTTCTTGGAGTGTGGCAAGTGTTGCATTGTGGCAGAATAGTTTGATTGTTCGATGGAGTTGTATGGTGGTGAGTTGCGAGAGGGTTTTGTTTGTTTGGGGTACTCTGAGGAGGTATGGGATTTTGAGTGTTCGGATGATTGACATCTAGAACACTGAGTGAGAAGGATATATTTTCCAAATTCCGGACATGCCCAAGATCCCTTTGGAGCTTCAACAACCTTTGCTCGAGTTGTGACATAGCGTCATTCTGAACCTGAGTACCTTGACTATCAGAAGCTTATGTTCGTTCAACTGGCATTGTGTTTCCCTTTCTGATATTTCTCAAATCCTCCATTTTGCCTTTGCCTTTGCTTTTTCCCTTAGGTAGACTAGGAGGAGGAGAAGGTAGAGGGCCCCTGGATCTTGTGTGGTATGATGATGATGCCAGAATGCACGAACCAACCTTTGGGGAGGGGAATAATCAAAAGAAAGAAAACAAAAGCAAAAAAAAAAGGTAGCCAAGTTAGTGAGGATCATGAGAAAATATTGCAATATTTAAACACAAATTGCAGGAATATAAAAGCGTGTCCTAATTTGGGATCCTTGTTGTGCCCGAGGTAGGCCTAGTGACAAATTGATTTGGAGAACTTATATGTCAAAATGCTTCATTTCATTAATATAAATAGACGAATCCAAAACGACACTAAAATAATATGCAGGAAATAAAGTCACTAATGGCACTTGGCCTTATTACATTGATAAAAGAAAAAAGGAAAACCTATCCTACTTTGTCCCAAAAGGACCTTCCCCAGATTCGGCATCCTTGATCCCATCGAACAAATTCCCAAGCTCACGCAGTTCCAGCAGTAGGTACGCCCTGGCCAGGTGTCCTCCTTCATTTACCTCGGCTTTGTGGTAGTCTTCGACCCTCTTGATGATTTTACCTTCCAGCTCTACTATGCCTCGCTCCAATTATTCCAGCTTCCTGTTGCAACGGATGGCCATGTCTTTCCATTCTTCGATCAACCTTTTGTTGTTTTCATGTATCTCCCGGTGCTCATTCTCAGACTCGTGGATCTTCTTGTGCAGCTGATTGTACTTGACATGAGCCTCGGCACTCTCGTCTATGATTCTGTGGCCTCGGCTGATTCCTGTCGTCACTAACCCATTCAAGTCATCTTCTAACCACGTCATATAGAAGGGTGCACATCCTGTGTGTACCTGTCTGGTTCAATTGTGTTCTTCTCCATTTTGATCTTGCAGTGCCACATGTGTTGGTCTTGGCACTTGTAGGGAACATCATCATCCTGGAAGTCAGCTCGGAAATGGCTCATCTTATCTACCCTCGACACAACTTTCTTCCTGCCTGCTTGTCTCATGACCAAGAGAGGAACATAAGGATATATACCTGTTAACCCGATCAGCACTAGGTGTGGTGCATCCCTGGACCTGACGATGAATTCGTCCGTTGGGAACCACTCGAACATCCATTGTACCTGCTTCTCAGTTAGGTTATCAAAGAACTCTACCCACTCCTTGGCAGTCTCTGGCTGAGCAAATCTGTCGGGAATATATGTCATCCTCTTGGGGTGATGGAAGGCAATGTGATCGTTCCAAGCCCTTCGCGGGAGTTCTGACCCTTTTGGAGATGTTCTAAGAACCACAACTGCAGTAACATATTGCAACCCTTGAAATGCTTAGCTCACCTTTGACAACTTTCTAAGGCTCGGTAAATGTCTGATATGATCATCGGGACAATGCTGAAGGCTTGCCCATCAATCCCCTCCATTAAAGCCTTGGTTACCATGGCTAACCTAGTGTGAATCCTTTCCTTCTTTGTTGGAAACACGATCAACCTCAGAAAGCAAACAATGAATACAAATACCCTACGCTGGATATGACCCAGAGATGTGATGGCAAACTCGTCGTGATAGGTACAGTATGATATGTTGTGACCGTACCTTTCATACAAGTACTCGAAGGGTATGTATGATTGTTTCATACATTCTAACTCGGCGTTCTTCTTCAAACCCATCATTTTCAAAAAACCTTTGCCTATGCGGTTCTCAGGCACCAACAACCCAGGGGTTTCCCAAACTAATCCAGCTAGTCCCCCTATCTCTTCTAGAAGCGGTGTCATTTCAATAATTACCAAAGCGGAATACGGCTCTTTCACTATCCCAAAATAAGGTAGCGGCTTCAATCAACATGTTATTGGGTTGGATGTCTAGGAGAGACGGTAAATTGCCCAGGTATTTTTTGACATGTTTCTTATCACTGGAGGGAAGATCCTCCCATCAGTTCAGGAGCATTAGAGGGATATTGCTAACCATACCGAATCTGGGGACCTTGTGCCTCATTTTCTGCAAGACAAAAATAGTTAGGCCCTCACCCCCACCAAACTTGACTATTTACATTTATGATTAGCATACAAGCATTTAGTTCTCCAAATAAATGCACAGAATGTGATTGCGTCTGTTGGGATTATGAAAACCCCTGTGGACTTCCTTAAAGGATTATTGTGCAGACGACACATTAACCCGGCTAGGTTTGACCATGATGCATGCACAATATAACAGAGTAAGGTTTCTATGGGGTTTTAGACTGGTACCCTTGAACGGACAACTCAAGGGGGAAGGCACGAAACCATCAACTGCACCACTGATCGACTGGTTTTACCGCAAATAAGTCTTTCCGAATTTAGGGTGTGTTATAAATAGGAAGATCGCAACCACTCGTCAAGCGTTGCTATAGGATTTTTATTGGCACAAGTGGAATATGATGTTGAGCATGATTATGCAACAATAAATAAGGCATAAAAGCATGTTGTCATGTATTTGCACGTTAGGGAAGTGGTAAATACAACAGTTATAATTTAAAGACGTTACAAAGGGAAACAAAGGAAACATGTAAGTTTTTCTCTTGGAAAGATAAATACTTGGAAGAAATAGAAAATTAAAGTGCACATAAAGTGAAAGGGTGCAGATATTAGCAAAGTAGAGACAAATTCACAAAGCAGTTTGAAATGGTAAAAGCCTAAAATCCCCAGCAAAGTCGCCATGTTGTCGCGCCCCCCTTTTTCCTCTCCTTTCGTATCAGTCAGGGTTTTTGACATTGTAGGGACAACTCGTTTACTTTTGGGATAAGGGATGTGAAGGATTTGAAGAGTCACCACCTAACGAATTAAGGTGCGTTAGGGCACCTATTAAGGGTCACAATAATATTAATTTGAATAAAGAGAGAATGGGTAAGGGCTTGAAATTACTCTAAGGGGAAGGTGTTAGGAACCCCTCAAAGTCCACAACTGTGGTTCCCGTCCAAACATGCTTTGTGAATTTAAACAAGTAGCAAACAGGTAGTCATATATAAACAAGTAAACAAATAGTGGTTCGAAAAGGTTCGTAGTCTAAGCACACATATATAATAAGGCTTAAAAGATTTATGGTCTAAACACATATGGGTAAAGGATAATGGGGTCCTAAGTTGTTTATCCTATAGGATCATATCAATGCAATGCCCGGTAATCACACCTCAATGAGGGGCTACACGTGGCATTAACGCACTAGTCATCATATCCATGTCTACCCTTTACCCCACCCCTTAGCGGTTATTAAGCGAGTTTATTTAACAAACTCTAAGCGTGCTGTTACACGTGGAATTAACGCACTGGTCATCATATCTATGTCTACCCTTTACCCCACTCCTTAGCGGTTATTAAGCGAGTTTATTTAACAAACTCTAAGCGTGTTGCACCTCTCGAGATGACCCGTAGCCAGCAGATTCCCCTTCAGAGTATTGTGTTGTACTTTCTTTACTGTCCCATTTGTATTCCGGAGTGTTATTGTATTTCATTTGTTTTCCCTAGAAATTGCTCTTGCACTTGTGACACCGGGTTCTGGGATGACTTTGGGATTTAATTATTACTTGAATTTGTTAAGATTTTTGCAACTTTACTCAGTAAAGTTTATTTATTATGAATTAATGAAATGAACAGGAAATGTTTTCAAATACAAAAGTAAAGATTTAATTAACTTTTAGTGTTGGCTTGCATGATAGTGGTGTCCGGCGCCATCACGACCATAATAGGATTTTGGGTCGTGACACTGCTCGCATGATTATATATGTCCAGGTTCTTATGTGGTGTCTTGTCCTAGCCTTGTCACTACTTCGCTGAGGTTAGGCTCAACACTTACCAGTACATGGGGTGGGTTGTACTGATACTGCACTCTGCACTTCTTGTGCAAATCCAAGTTTAGCTCCGAGTTGAGATCGAGCTAGAGCCAGTACTACTCGCACGGAGACACGAGGTAGATCTTCTAGCATCTGCTGATTTCTGGAGTCTTCTCTACATTATCTAGATTACTGTTTTATTGATTCAATACAGTTATACATTATTTTCTTGAGCCAATTACTTGTAGTATTCTTTAGTAGTTCGTGAATTGTGACTCCAAACCCTGGGTAGCTAAATATAATAGTTAGCTTAGAGTTTCTTTTTATTATTTCTCACACTATTCAGTATTCGTTTATTTGATAATGTTAGACTTAGTATTCTAATTTAATTATTTTAAATGTTGAATCCCCCTAACATTGGTTTACCTAGCAAGTGTGGTGTTAGGCACCATCACGATCCTGAGGGTTAGGAATTTGGGTCGTGACAACTTAGAATTTAGACACTGGATGATCTTATTCCCATCATACTACCTGTTGAATTTGAACATTCTTTAAACCAAAACGGTCGCAAATGCATGCAAAATTGTAACATAGAATGATAGAATTGTCTAATATCTTATAGCTAATGCCTAATGGCATTCATCTCTGGCTTTTCATGAATTATGAGTGGACATGAATTGAATTCCTCTCTGGGCCGTGGTATTACCTTTGTAGATAACAATGCTAATGGTATTAATTGTTCAAAAACTATCCAAGACAGTTAGAACTATGAATTTGTCCTTTTAAATTACAACACAAAACAATTATCTTATTATCATCACATCTGCACCATAAAATATCCACCAGAAAATTTTCAATTACAATAAAGGAAGAAGAAACATCTTTTAAAACTTAATATAATCACATCAAAATGTGCTAATATGCAGTAGCTTTTAAAATTACCGTCAAAATAAAAGTGACAAGTCTTGTGTAACATTTTAATTCAAAGCGTTGGGCGAATTAAAATGCATGCTTATGTTAAAGGACTTGATAATTGTTCAAAATATTTCTATTTGGTTTAGCCGATAAATCGCCCGATACCTGTTAATGTGATACCAATCCGCCAATTGTCTTATTGGATGGCTAGCAGATTACTATATGAATAATTCGATAACTGGTAAGTCAAACCATTAAGCGTAATAATTTGCCCAATCCGCCCAATAAGCACTCCTAGGGAACACTATCATAGCCCCTTCATAAGAAGCAAGTGGAGAGGAAATGACTGAAGAAACTGGGACCTTGTTAATTCCTTTCACTGCAGATATGGATATCAGCCGTGATGAGGATAATTTACCCATGTCTGCAGTACGGAAGAAAAGCAAGAAGTCCCCTGTGAAAGCAACAAAGTCAGCGATCTCTACCAGAAAAGAAGTGGCTCCTCCTGCTAAGACTCCTCTCACAAGGAGTAAAAGAAAGGTTGTTGATGAACAAATCATTAAGGAGTCCAGAGGTTCCAAGAAGCCAAGGAAGAAAGTTCCAGTTGTTGAATTTGTTTTTGAGTTTGATGCAGAAGATGAGTCTGGCTCTACTTTGCAAGAAAAGACATCAGCACAAAAAAGAAAGGCTGTCAAATCTACCAAGGAAGCTACCCCATCTAAAAGGGACAAGAAAGAAAATGAAGGGTATGCCTGCTGTGATTGATAAGCTCATTGAGTTCAGGAAGAGAAAAGTGTAGAATGGGAAAATTCGTGCAAACGTCGATGAGAAAAGGATGGCTCAGTTAGTTGAAAAACTTGAACTACAAGGATGGAGACACATGTTTGTCAAGGCTTTCCCTCCTCTGTGTGTGCCTGTTGTGGTGGAGTTCTATGAAAAATTCCAAATTTAATGGCAAAATGGTCAAGAGTAATGTAAGGGGTTTTGAGATAGAGTTTGATGGTGAAGATCTCGGGATGCTTCTGAATATTCCCTCCTTTGGTTTTGACAATTACTGGAAGAAAAATTAGGTAGCCATAGACAATGATGTGGACACAAGAATTGTAGTCACAAGGAAGTTCTCTTAGAAGTTTTAATAGAATGCTCCCTAGAAGGTGTATAAGATTGATATGTCTCCCTTTCACAAGCTGCTATTTCACTTTGTGAGCTCCAGGATTTTGTAGAGGTCTGAGAGAAGGCATGAGGCTACTCTGGTGGACATGGATGTGATGGAACTGCTTGACATTGGTAGAGCTATCAATCTCCCTAGCTTGATGATTTAGCACATGGCAAGGGCTGCAAACACTTCCAAGCCTAAGCATGCAGTGCCTTATGGCTTCATGTTAACTTAGTTGTTTGACAAGCTCAATATTGCATTGCCTGAGCTTAAGTTTGGAAACCACAATAATGTTTTAGATGTTGATACCCTCAAGCAGTGTGGATATGATGAGATCAAGGCTAGGGGACCAACAAGTTTTGTGTCACGACCTAAAAATACTAACTCATGTCATGATGGCGCCCAACAACGGGGTTAGGCAAGCCAACAAAATTTCACTAAGTGATTTCTTATTTGTATTACACATTTCACCATTTACCGAGTTAACAAGATAAAATATGACATCGAATGATCATTATCCAGGTTTAAATCCAAAAGTAGTCATCAGGAGGCGAGAGCCGACATACAAGTATATACATATACAGTCCGAAATCCCAAAATAACTACTACGTGTGTGTGCCAGGAACTAGTGTCACGAGTGTCACGGGCATACTAACAGGATAACCAAATGGTAGAATATACAATCCCATTGTCTGAACAAATAGATGGGAAACAAAAGTAAATGAAACTCCATGGTGCTGCTAGGGACCGCCAGAAGAAGCAGCTCAGCGTGAAGTCAGGTCCGCTACGATCAATATCTAGCTCCGGTCTGTTAACCAGATGCACCAGCCTCAGAACCTGTATTGTTAAGTACAGAAGTGCAGCATGAGTACATAAATAATATGTACCCAGTGAGTATCCCATCTAATCTCGAAGAGGTAGTGACGAGAGGTCGACTTGACACTCACTAAGGTCCAATAATATAACATACGACAGGATATAATGAAATACAGTAGGCAGGTAAGGCAGTGAGAAACAAATACATAACCAGTACAGAAATCCAAGTAGCTACTGAAATTACTCAACAATGTACACTTTCCGTTTTTCTAAGTATCTGTCAAGCCAATATCTTTCAATCCGCTGTGGCGTACGACCCGCTTCCATATATATATATATATATATATATATATATATATATATTACAAGTACTCTCCAAATCCACCGTGGCATACGGCCCGATCCCATATATATATACAAATACCTCTCAAATATGTTGTGGCGTACTGCCCGATCCCATATATATATATATTACAAGTACTCTACAAATCCACTGTGGCATACGGCCCGATCCCATATATATATACAAATACCTCTCAAATCCGCTGTGGCGTACGGCCCGATCCCATATATGTATACAAATACCTCTCAAATCCGCCGTGGTGTACGACCCGATCCCATATATGTATACAAATACCTCTGAAATCCGCCGTGGCGTACGACCCAATCCAATATATGTATACAAATATCTCTCAAATCCTTCGTGGCGTACATCCCGATCCCATAAATTTTTTGAATACTCTTCAAGTCAAATGCCACAAAGTCTTAGAGAAAAACACTACTACACACAACAGGTGTTTATAACACATAGGTTATTTCAAGGAAAAATATAAGGCATGATGTGGGCCTAACTACCCGCACATAACAATAATAGCCGCCACGTACGGACTCTCATCACTTGGTGCGTACGTAGCCCCCAAACAAGTACGCATAGCATTTAAATCACCTAGGGGACAATTCCCTCTTACAAGGTTAGAAAGGAGACTCACCTCGTGTCGAATCTACCTCTCGGACTGCGAATGCGCCCGACACTTCGAACTCTACACCCGAGGACTCACAACTAGCCAAAAGGTGTACAATTATATCAATGAATGCTCAATGTGGGGAAATTATCCTATTTATTCAATAAAATCATCATTCATGAAGAATTCCCAAAATTCAACCCTAGGCCCGCATGCTCGAATTCCGAAAATTCTCGAAGGAATCACTCACCCATAGCCTAAGGATCATTAATATGTAGTTTCTACTTGAATTCATAGCATTAAACGGACAATTCGCTAATTTCCTCAAGAACCCTAAATTTACTACCCAAATCTTGATTTTCAATGATCTAGTAGTAAATCCCTAAATTAAACTAGTAATAGGGAGGAATTAACTTACCTCTACAGTAGCTAGGTCGTAGTGTGTTCTTCCCAAGCTCACAAGTCTCTAATGGAGGTATGACATGAAAAGAGATAAAGAAATCCCGTATTTGAAAGAATATATGTTGCCTGGCCTACAGGTGTTCCGCATCTGCGGTCTCGCGCCTGCGAGCTGGGGCTTGCACCTGCGGAGTTGGACGGGAAGGACTGGGCCCGCACCTGCGAAGCTGGAGACCGCACCTGCGAGGCTAGGACCGTAGGAGCGGTCCCGCACCTGTGACTGGGCAACCGCACCTGCGGTCACACCATCAACAGATGCACCAGCAGTTGTTTTTGCTGGTTATTTTGGCCTCGTGTGGTGTCCGGGAGGAACCTGGGCCCACCCGAGCCCCCGTCCGAATTTACCAACAAGTCCCAAATCATAATACGGACTCGCTCGAGCCTTCGGAACACTTGAAACAATGCTAAAACTCAAATTTACACTCCAAAATCCCCAAATACATAACTTAAGAACTTCAAGTTCTTGATTCTATAACGATGCGCCTGAACGACCTATACTACTCGGAATAACATCAAATTTTGCAGGCAAATCATAAATGACATAACAAAACTATTCCCTGTATCAGAATTCCATTCGAACCTCGATAACACAAAATCACGTTCCACACCAAATTTCAAACTTAAGGAAATTCGTACTTCTATATTAGGCGCCAAAATGCTCCCGGGTCATCAAAAACCCATCCCGAACATACACCCAAGTCCGAAATCATCATACGAAGCTACTGACACTGTCGGAACTCGTTTCCGAGGTCGTTTGCTCAAAATGTTGACCGAAGTCAAACTTGGCCAAATAGGCCAACCTTAAGGAACCAAGTGTTCCTATATTGCTCAAAACACTTCAAAATCCTCAACCACCAATCCCCGCAAGTCATAAATCACTATAAGCCGCTACGGGAAGTCTTATTTAGGGAAATGGGGCCCAAATACGCAATACGACCGGTCAGGTCGTTACATTCTCCTCCTCTTAAACAAATGTTCGTCCTCGAACGGGTCTAGAATCGTACCTGAAGTGCTGAATAAGTGCGGATATATGCTCCGCATGTCCTCCTCGGACTCCCAACTTGCCTCATTGACTGGTTGGCCCCTCCACTGGACCTTCATGGTGGAAACTCTCTTGGACTTCAACTGGCGGTCCTGTCTATCAATATTAGCAACTGGTTCCTCCTCGAAGCCCAACTTCTCATCTAACTGAATAGTGCTGAAATCAACCACGTGAGAGAAATCAGCATGATATCTTCGGAGCATGGATACATGAAAAACCGGATGAACTCTGGATAAACTGGGAGGAAAAGCTAGCTCAAAAGCAACCTCTCCGACTCGCATCAATACCTCGGAAGGACCTATAAACCTTGGGCTCAGCTTTCCCTTCTTCCCGAATCTCATAATGCCCTTCATCGGCAAAACCTTTAGAGAAAGTTTCTCTCCCTCCATAAATGCTACGTCACGCGCCCTCTGATCCGCGTAACTCTTCTGTCTAGACTGTGCTGTGTGGAGCCCCTCCTGAATCAACTTCACCTTATCCAAAGCATCTGTCATCAGATCAGTGCCATATAATCTAGCCTCACCAGGCTCAAACCACCCGATAGTGGAACAACACCGACGACTATACAAAGCCTCAAATGGGGCCATCTCGATGCTGGACTGGCAACTATTATTGTAAGAAGACTCGGCCAAAGGCAAGAACTGGTCCCACTGACCCCCAAAGTAGATCACACAAGCCCTGAGCATGTCCTCCAATATCTGAACTATACGCTCCGACTGACCATCAGTTTGAGGGTGAAATGCTATGCTGAGGTCTATCTAGGTGCCCATCTCACTGTGCAATGCTCTCCAGAAGTGCGAGGTTAACTGAGGACCTCGATCTGATATAATGGATACCGGAACACCGTGCAACCGGACTATCTCCCGAATGTAGATCTGGGCTAGCCTCTCAGAAGTATAAGTAGTAGCTACAAGAATGAAATGTGCTGATTTGGTCAATCTATCCACAATGACCCAAACCACATCAACCTTCTGCAAAGTCCGAGGCAACCCAACTACGAAATCCATAGTGATGCGCTCCCACTTCCACTCAGGAATGGGCATCTGCTGAAGTAGGCCTCCTGGCCTCTGGTGCTCATATTTTATCTCCTGGCAATTAAGACATCTAGCCACATACTCCACAATGTCTTTCTTCATCCGCCTCGACCAGTAATGCTGCTTCAAATCACGATACATCTTCGTCACACCCGGATGAACAGAATACGGAGAACTGTGGGCCTCCTATAGAATCCTCTTCCGTAGGCCATCAATATTAGGAACACATAAACGGCCCTGGAGTCTCAAAACACCATCCTCTCCCAAAGTAAACTCCTTGGCCCTCCCCTAGACCACTGTCTCTGAAGCTCTGCTAAGCATGGATCATCAAACTGCCGAGCCTTAATCTCTCCCAATAACAAAGACTGAGCAACCACATGGGCTAGAACTCGACGAGGCTCCGAAAGATCTAATCTCACTAGGCGATTAGCCAAAGACTGAATGTCTAAAGCTAGAGGCCTCTCCTCTGCTGCAATGTAGGCCAAACTACCCATACTCTCTGCCCTCATGCTCAAGGCATCCGCTACCATATTTCCCTTGCCCGAATGATAAAGAATAGTAATATCATAATCCTTCAACAACTCAAGCCACCTGCGGTGCCTAAAGTTAAGATCCCTCTGCTTGAATAAGTTCTGCAAACTGCGGTGGTCTGTATAAACCTCACAGGATACCTCATACAGGTAGTGTCTCCAAATCTTCAGGGCATGAACAATCACCGCCAACTCCAAATCGTGCACAGGATAATTCTTCTCATGAACCTTCAGCTGATGTGAAGAATAAACAATAACTCTCTCGTCCTGCATCAAAACACATCCCAACCCAACACGTGAAGCGTCGCAATACACAATATACATCCCAGAACCGGAAGGCAACGCCAGAACTGGTGCTGAGGTCAATGCTGTCTTGAGCTTCTGAAAGCTCGCCTCACACTCGTCAGACCATCAGAACGGGGCATGCTTCTGAGTCAATCTGGTCAGTGGAGCTGCAATAGAAGAGAACCCTTCCACGAATCGGCAATATTACCCTACTAGGCCCAAGAAACTCCTGATCTTTGTAGCTGAAGTAGGGCGCGGCCAACTCGGAACTGCCTCAATCTTCTGAGGATCAACCTTGATACCTTCTCCGGATACCACATGCCCCAAGAACGCCACGGAATCTAACCAAAACTCACACTTGGAGAACTTAGCATATAGCTTCTATTCCCGCAAAGTCTGGAGCACAACTCTCAAATGCTGCTCGTGCTCTCCCAGGCTACGTGAGTAAATTAAAATGTCATCAATGAAGACGATGACAAAGGAATCAATATACGGCCCGAACACCCTATTCATCAAGTCCATAAATGCTGCTCGGGCATTAGTCGAGCAAAGGACATCACCAAGAGCTCATAGTGGCCATATCTCATACGAAAAGTAGTCTTCGGAACATCCGAGGCTCGAATCTTCAGCTGATGATAGCCTGATCTCAAGTCAATCTTAGAAAATACCCTGGCACCTTGTAACTGGTCAAACAAATCATCAATGCGCGGCAGTGGATACTTGTTCTTGATAGTAACTTTGTTCAACTGGCGGTAATCAATACACATCCGCATAGACCCGTCTTTCTTCTTCACAAATAGAACTGGAGCGGTCCATAGCGATACACTCATGCTGACAAACCCCTTAGACAATAGCTCCTCAAGCTGCTCCTTCAACTCCTTAGGAGCCATACGATACGGGGGAATGGAAATAGGCTGAGTATCTAGAGCTAAATCAATAAAAAAGTCAATATCACGATCCGGAGGCATGCCTGGAAGGTCTGAAGGAAATACATCTGAACACTCTCGAACAATTGGCACTGAATCAATAGTCGGGCACTCGGTAGTGGTGTCCCGCACGTAGGCAATGTAAGCCATCCCGTTATTGGTCGTTCATTTACGGTATCACATAGGTACTTGTATAACTTTGGCAAGTACCACGTCCAAAATCGGACTGGAGTGGATTGGATCTTTGATCTTAGGCGGTTTTCCATCTATATACGCTCAATAAAGAGCGATTTACACTCTTGGTTCGAATTTCAGATGGTTGAACCCAATTAGGGTTTGGATCTCTCCATCTCCCTTTTTGATTTCGATTTTTATATGATATTTTATTTCCTTATTTGTGTATGAATAATTTATTCTCCTTGTTTACTTGTCCGATTTCTACACTATATAAATCCCTCCCCCATTCCCCTTTAGGACAGACTTTGAATCTCTAGAATCTCACTAAAATTAAAAGCTTTACTCAGTCATTCTTCATTATCTCATTCTATATTTTCATTTTGGCTGGCTGAAAGACAAGGTCACTAAATTTGGGTTCTTTCTTCTCGAGGATGCTCAGAATACTGTGGATTTTTGTTCATTCTTGTATTTTCTTTTAACTAGTAAGTTACTTGACTTCTGCAATTTCATCCTTATGTATCTCTGATTTGCATGTGTTCTTACTTCTGAATCCATGGCTTAATATGTTTCTGGGTTACTTTTAAGCACCACTCTGTTAACATTACACGTGTTTTAAGTCTCTTTAGCATTTAACTACTCCTAATGCTGCTAGTTCTAAGATTATCTACGCCTAACTGGGTAATCTGAATCTTCCTAAGATTGTTTAGCTTGTGTATTGACGCTTGAATGTTTATGAATCTGTTTAATTGCTTTGTCCTGAATCTCTGTAATAAATGCCTCACATTTGTAGTAACATATGTTAATACTTTCATTGTTAATTATAACTTGCCTCTCTGCTATTGTGTCACTCAGCATGCTAACTCGATCCCTTACGCGTTTAGTGCTTGCTTGCGATTTAGAACAGTTGTCTCATCCTTTTGAATTGTCATTTAATGATATTAGGATGAATATTTGATATAACTAGACATTCTTTAGTTAATTAGTCCACTATGTCAATGTTTGAATGCCTACATCTGTTATTTGACATGAATTTACTTTCCACTTTGTTCTGAATCACTGTAATGATAGTCTTGCATATGTTATGTGTCCTAATTTGTGTTGATACCTTTTCTATTAACTATGATCTTGCCTCTCTAATAACATGTCCCTCAGTATGTCTTTGACCCACTCGAGTCCATGTTCTTTCTGTGATTACTTGGCTCATCACAATGCGCATTCCCATCATGGCTAAATGCTTTCGTGTTTCTTGATAATGATACTAGGATGTATACTTAGCATAATTTCCAACCATATTTCAACCTTTTTAGTATTGTGCATATGTACGTAATAATCTTTGTCAATCCCGCAAACATTTTCTTTTCTCAACTCTTTCAATATGTGAATGACTATGTGATAAGTGTTTAACCTGCTAAGTTTGTGACTTGTTCGATTATCTGCTCTACATGCTCAATTTGGTAATGTCTGTTTAAATTATAAGTATCCCCCAATTCATGTCTCTCAACCTTGGTCCATTCTCTTTCACTTATTACCTAGGCTCTTTTGATTTCTTATTCTTAACCGGCTGAAAGCCAAGGCTACTTAGGTTTCATCATTTGACCTCCCTAGTGTGAGCACTGCTCGGGGTCCAATTGAGACCCTTATGAACTCTGAACAGGGACTTGGTCCCTAGTTATTCTCTGAATTTCCTCTATCAACCTCCCTAGTGTGAGCACTGCCCTGGGTTCTTGAAGCCCTTGGGAACTCTGACACACTAGGGTCATGGTTCTAATTGATCAACTCTAATTTTACCTAGTGGATGAATCAATTGGTTTCTAGATGCCTTATGTAAATGAAGATATAATTTTTGGGTTGTTGTGAACTATGTGGACTTGAGATTAAATGCCTGGCCTGGCTGGGTATCTCCTTGGGGTTGCTGTAGGCTCACTATAGTTATCTTACTCTGTAATTTATGCCATTCATTGGGTTTGTAATAATGTTTAATAACAATTGGGGTGTTAGTAAAATTGGGAAAAAGGTGTTTATTTTAATATTGCATAAAATGGGTAGAAATCCTGTCTATAGGTGTTTTACTTTGTTCAAATATGTTCTACTATGATGCGTGTTAGATAACCTGCCTATAGGTGTTTAATTTGTTTGACATATTTTGCTTCCACATGCTAGTAACCATGCCTATAGGAAATTAAATGACCAACGTCTCAATATGCATTACAACATACTCATTAGGCGCTATAGGATTCTGTTAATTTATATGCTACCTAATCTGCAATTTAAAAATCATGCCTACAAGTCTTAATTATTGATTATAGAAATCATGCCTATAGGATCTAAAATCAGCCTTAACTATTGATTATCTTGCTCGTTTCCTTTAAGTGCTAATGTTGAACTTTCAACATTGTGCCATTGTCACTATTAGAAAGCATGCCTATAGGATCCAACTAAGCAATTCTTAATATTCTTCTGTGGTTACCATCGCCAATTATTGCATAAATCACCTCCTATAGGTTTAACCTCTTATAACCTATAATCAGTAGGAAACTGCGTAGTCACTTGGAAGTCGTTTTTAAAATGGTACCTCGCGTATGAAACTTCCTACATTAAATAATCCAGAATCACATAGACCTCATGTCTACAGGATTCAATAACTTTATTTTCTAAAATCAGCAACTGTCAAATGCCTAACTTGTTTGCGTGCATTTGTTGCCTAAGTGTGGAGTCTAGATTGAGCCCTTATTTGTTTATACATGAAAGTCCAACTTGTTTTGTATGTCGCCTATTTTTCTAATTTTTGAGCAACCTAAGTTAAGTCTAGAACCATCCAAGATAAACGTCCAAACGCCTCCTGGACTATAGATGTGGGGTGGGTAGTGCACACATAACGTACAATATAGAATCAATTAGTACGCTTTAGATACACAACTTAAAGATAGTAATCGGGTAGCAGGAGATGATAGTTTGTTCCGGCCTAATAATATGAGTAACGCCCCACCTCTAGGGAGTTATGAAGTATTATTTATGTTGCACGGGGTGATCCTTTAGGCTAAAAAACTTAGGACCCCCCACCTTTGCGTTAAAATCAATTATTTTGTTTACTTTCCCAATTTCTCTTCTCTTTATTTGGACTAATTCATATAATTCGAGCTCTCCCAGGACCAACAGTTGTGGACCTTTAGAAGTGCCTAACACCTTCTCCTTGAGGTAATTTGAGCCCTTACCCGATCTTTGGGGACGCAAACTGGTTAAACCAGAGTTACTTGAAAATAGGTGCCCTAACGCACCTCAAACCCGTTAGGGGGAGACTCTCTCTTTTAACACCCTTCCTTAAAAGAGTTGTCACGTGTCGAAACCCGATTTTGCGAGAAAAAGGGGCGCGACAGCATGGAGACCCTGATGGGGATATTTGTAGGCTCTTATCATTGCGAACTTGGTCCATATGAATTAGTCTTCTCTGATAAGCGTGTCTTTATTATTTTTCTATTACATGAATATACCGCTCCCATTTCTCCTTTTATTGCTACATGCACATCCTCTTCCCTATTTTCCCTTTGTGTGAATTCGTGCTAATATGCAAATATTTTCCTAATTTGGTTACAATATGCGTTTTCCCTTTATTTTCCAATTATGTCCACGTGCTCCGAATCATTTTTAAATTTGCTATATCATGTCTTTCCCCATCCCTACCTTTTGTTTTCTTTATTGCAATTCTTTCACATTGCACGAACTAACTTCTTCCTTGTTTTTATTTCTTTTTATGTCTTTACGCTCCATTTAATACTGCGTTTATTGTCTTAATCATGCAAAATACTTGACAACTTGTTGTTTTATCTTTACATAAAGCATGCTCAACATCATATTCCACTCGCGCGTAATTAATACCATAGCAGCGCTTGATGAGTGTCCACGCTCTTCGTGAATCACCCTTTTAAATTTGGAAAGGCTTATTTGCGGTAAAACTATTCGATCAGCGGTCCAATCGACGGTTCCATGTCTTTCCCTCTCAAGTTGTCCAATTGAGGGTACCGGTCTAGACTCTTATAGAAACCCCCACTGTAATATTAATTGTGCATGCATCATGTCTAAACCTAGTGTAGGTTAGAACGTTGTCCGCATGATAACTCTCTAAGGCAAGCCTTGTCCAAAGCCCACTGGGATTTCCATAATCCCTTTGGGTACAATCATGATATGTGCATTATTTGGAGGAAACGTGCCGATATGCTAATCATTAATGTGTAAATAGTTGAATCCGAAGGGGGAAAGGGATAGCTTTATTTGTTTTGCAGAAATGAGTCACGAAGTCCCCAGGTTCGGCATGGTTCGAAGTATCCCACCTTTGTTGGTAGATTGGTGGGAAAATCTCTCGCCATGCGACAAAAATAATGTGAAAAGAGTTATCGGGAATTTACCTTCCTTGTTAGATATTCAGCTAAAGAATGTACTGATTGAGGCCGCTACTATGTTCTGGGATGAGAAGAGGGTCATCTTCCGTTTTGGTGATATAAAAATGACTCCCCTTCTAGAGGAAATAAGAGGCTTTGTTGGGCTTCCATGGGATAGACCTGGTTTGTTAGTACCGGAAAATCATACCATTCGATTTCCTTTACGAGCGTTATGGACAAAGCAAGTCATATCTCCTTTATCATGATGAGTTTTCCATCACTTCTCTGGGTTGGACTCACTGTCGGGTTTTCGTATTCATTGTCTGTTTTCTACGGATGCTGATATTCCTAATATAAGGAGAAAGGACCCACACTCGCCTAACTATGGTCACTAAGACCCTAATGGAAGGAATTGAGAGGCAAACTTACACTATTGTCCCAATGATCGTGGCTGAGATGTACCGAGCCTTAGACCGTTGCAAGAAAGGATATAGGCATTTTAAGGGTTGCAATTTGTTTCTGCAAATATAGCTATTGGAATGCCTTCAGAGAGGACAATACCGTCAAGAATTTCCGCGGCGACCATGGAATGACCATATAGCTTATCACCATCCGAAGAGAATGAATTTTATCGCGAAAATGTCTGCATAATTGGGAAACGCCGTGAACTGGGTACACTTTTTTAGCAATTTGACGGATGACAAGGTCCATTGGATGTTCGAGTGGTTCCCTAGTAGTGAATTCATCATCAGGTGGAGAGATGTTCCTCATCTAGTGCTAATCGGATTAAGGGGCATCTATCCTTATGCTCCTGTTAGAGTCATGAGGCAAGCTGGGAGGAAGCAGGTCAAACCACGAGTTTCCAAAATGGTTCATTACAAAGCAGACTTCCAAGGGAATTCCATTCCATTTAAGTTTGAGGCACAACACATGTGGCATCAAAAGATTGTTGTAGGAAATGATACTATCGAGCCAGATCTGTATCATGTCGGCCATGTGTACTTCTACCCATCATGGTTGGTCAATGACATAGTGGGAGAGGTTAAGCTAGGGATTGATTTGAGAAATAGGGTCATAGACGATGCTGCTGAGGCGCAAGTCAAATACAAGAGGTTGCGCAAAAGGGTTTTTGAATCTGAGGCCAGGCATTTGGAAGAACACAAGGTGGACATGGAAGCAATCAACGAATGGAGAGGAATCGCTACCAAATCAACAGAGAGATTGGAGTATTTGGAAAAAGGTTTGATGGAACTTGAGGGGAAGATTTGAAAAAGGGTTTCGAATTGTCAGAATGTAGAGGGCAATGAAGGAGGACATCTAGCAAGGTGTTAGACATGCGCGACCTGGGGAATATGATTGATGGGGCTAAGAAGTCCAAGCTTGGAGAAGGTCCCTCTAGGACCGAGTAGATTAGGATTTATATTTACTTATTTTTAGATTCGTTTTAGAATTCGATTGTAATAAGGCAAATTCCACTAGTGACTCTTTATAATTATTGTCGTTTTAGTAGAGATTTTTTCTATTTATCATATTAATGAAATGACGCAGTTATCGGCATTGAGTTTACTCCAAATCAATATGTCACTAGGCCTACCTCGGGAACAATGAGGTCCCCAAATTAGGACACAAATTTATAATTCCGCAGTACGTGTTTAAATACAGCAAATATCCTTTCAATACTCCCCACTAACTTGTTTGCCTTTTGCTTTTCTTTGTTTTGTTTATTCTCATCCCCTAAGGTTGGTTCGTGCATACTGGCATCATCGGCATATCATACTAGATCTAGAGGTCCTCCACCTCCTCCTCCTCCAAGTGACCCTGAGAACAAAGGAAATTCTAAGATGGACGATATGAGTGGTATCAGGAAAGACAACGCAACACATGCAGAGAATGTCGAAACTTCGGATGGTCGAGGTACTCCGGCATAGAATGACTTGGTTTTGTAGTTAGAGCAAAAGATACTGGATTTACAAGGGGAACTTGATCAGGTCCATAACTTGGCAAACCTTTCCCTCACCTTGAATGTCCCAGACATCAACCAACAAAACGCCCAAAACCCAACACCTCCTCAAAACACACAAAAACTGCACCCGCAAAATCCTCCCGCACCTCATCGATACGCCATGCCTCCCCAAAATCGTAATCCTCCACCAATACCAACTCCTCCACATCACCAACATCATCTAACCCAATACACATAAACTACCACCTACCACACTTCTCAAAACACGCCACAACCTACCCCTGATCCCCAAAACTCAACCAATGATTACCACTACACCCAAATCCCTGGAGTCCACCAAAGTAACCTTATATACGTAGAAACCTTACCCTACACTTCACAACAAACCCCGTACACACCAGAATCCGCCGAGAAGGACTTGCTCATCAAGAACATGGCGGAGGAACTTAAGAAGCTTGCAAGTCGAGTCCAAGGTGTCGAAGGTGGTAAAGGCATCGAAGGTTTGAACTATGAGGATTTGTGTATTCAGTCGGACGTAGAACTGCCAGAGGGTTTCAAACCTCCTAAGTTCGAAATATTCGACGGAAGAGGTGATCTAAAGGTGAATATGAGGACGTATTGCGACAAGCTCGTAGGGGTTGGTAAAGATGAAAGAATACGCATGGAGTTATTCATGATGAGCCTCACTAGAGACGCCCTATCCTTGTATATCAGTCAAAATCAAAAGAAGTGGATTAACTGGGTAAGCATGGCATCAGATTTCATGGATCGGTTCAGATTCAATATAGAGAATGCATCAGATGTCTTCTATATCTAGAATCATAAGAAGAAGCCAACAGAACCTTTCCGCGAGTATGCTACTCGGTGGAGATCAAAAGCAGCAAAAGGTGAGGCCGACATTGGAAGAAGAACAAACGAACAAATTCTTTGTCTGGGCCCTAGATTCGCAGTATTATGAGAGGTTAATGGTTATTGAAAATCATAAATTTTCTGATATCATCAAAATGGGAGAAATAATAGAAGAGGGAATTAAAAGCGGGATGGTAACCAATTTCGAGTCATTACAAGCTAAGAACAAAGCCTTGCAGCGAGGAGGCATATCCAAAAAGAAGGAAGTAGGGGATGTTATGGAAGCACAAGGTCTGAAGTCTCCTCTCACATACCAAACACCTTCACCCACATATCAGCCTTCACCTCCCAGATATCAACAACCCGCCACCACTTACCATACCTACAACACCCAGCCATCATATTACAACTCACCACCAACCCGCCAAAATTACCAAAAATGCAGGCCAAATATCGACTGTAGACTGCCCAAACAATACACTCCTATTTCCGAACCCATCGACCAGTTGTATGCGAGATTGAAAGCTGTTGGTTATGTCACTTCCATTCCCGCTATCGCCATGGAGAATTCCTCTCAATGGGTTAATCCAAATAACACACGTGCCTACCATTCGGGCATGAAGGGTAACACTATTGATGAATGTCGCACTCTGAAGGATAAGATCCATACATTAATTGACACCAAGGTTATACAAGAAAAAGAGGTTGCACCTAATGTCTGCAACAATCCTCTCCAGAATCACAGGAGCGAGGGGGTAAATGTGATAGAAACTGATGAAGAATGGGACCGGAGGGGTCAATTGGGCTCATTCGAGAAGGGGATGGTCCAAAAATGCCTCCAGTCACTCTCACACCTATTGTGGTACAAATACAGTCACCGATTGAGGTTGAGGTAGTTGTACCAACTCCATTCAAGGTTGAAGTAACAACGCCTTTAGACGCGCCTGTTGCTTTCGAATTAGAAGTGACCACACCATTCAATGTGACAGTAGTACCCAAACCATCCTTTAATTCAAATGTTGTACCTTAGGACTACACCGCAAAGGCGAGAAGGAAAGAAAATGGGAAAATGGAAGAAATTGGTGCAGCGCAGGGGATGACCCGAACTGGTAGGGTTTACACGCCTGAGATCTTGGGATGAACAAGTAAAGAAGCCGCTTCCAAACAGGCTATCATTGAAACATGCCTGTATGGTCTTTGGAGAAAAGTGCAAGCGAGAGAGTACTCTGTGGTTGACCATCTGAACAAAACCCCTGCTCAGATATCCATTCTATCATTACTGCAAAATTATGAAGCACATAGGAACGCATTGATGAAGGTATTGAACGAGGCTTATATACCCACCAACATTACTAGTGGGGAGATGGATAACATGGTAGGACAAGTATTGGAAAGCCACAAGATCACTTTCCATGAAGATGAACTGTAGTCAAAAGGGTTGAGCGACAACAGGGCGCTGCATATCACGGTACAGTGTGAAGACAAATTCATCGCCAGGGTCTTGATAGAAGGGGGTTCAAGTCTCAACATATGTCCGCTGACTACTTTAAACAGATTTGGTAAAGGTTTACATGAGATAAGAGCAGGAACTATGAACGTAAAAGTGTTCGATTGGTCTCAAAGGGCCACGATCGGAGATACCAACCTCTGTTTACAAATGGGCCCGACTTGGTTTGATGCTGAATTCCAAGTACTCGACAATCTTCTATTGGGATGACCTTGGAGACACGTCGCTGGGGCTGAATCATCTACTATGCATCAGGTTGTGAAGTTCGAATGGAATCATCAGGAGGTGACCATTCATGGGGACGGGAGTAACCCTATTTACACCAACCAAATTGTTTCGGTTGTGGTGAATTAAAGGAAGATAGGGGAGAGACTTACCATTTCATTGAGCGTGTTAACGCAATTGAGAAGGACAAATGGTGGAGTAGAAAAATAGAAAGCATATTGGAATGGACATGGTATGAACCCGGCAGGGGTGTCGGCAAGAATCTCCAAGGGATCACCAAACCAATACAATTAAAATGTCACAGCATGACCTTTGGACTGGGATATCTATACACCTGGCACAAGTATCAAAATTGGTCGCCGCCTGTCACGACCCGAAATCCCACCCTTCAGGCCGTGACTGCGTCTAACTTTGAACCCGCTAGACAAGCCAACGTATCCAGGTAGTTCCAACAAATTCAACCCAAGTTAACAGTAGTAGAGTTAATACCTTTCAAAACTGAACAGAATAACAAAACACCTTAAAATCCTTAACAGCAGAAATGTAATAGAAATTAAAAAATGCAAAGTGAAATAATAAAATACCTAACGTCGCATAAGCCCAAAACCGGGGTGTCACAACTCACGAGCTATCTAAACAGAGTGCTGAATACAGAGTCTGAAAAGAAATACATAATAGTCTTTGGAGCTACAGAAGAAATAATACAAAAGGAGAACTAATGAACAGGAGAGACTCCAAGGTCCACGAACGCCAGCGGTATACCTTGAAACTCGGTGTGGACTGAAGGTGACTCCCTTAGAGCGGTCCACTGGGTTCGGAAGCGGTATCTGCACCACATTGAGAAGTGCAGTGTAGTATCAGTACAACCGACCCCATGTACTGAGTAAGTGCCGAGCCTAACCCCGGCCGAACTAGTGACGAGTCTAGACTTGACAATAGCGATAACATGTCCTATTCTACCGCAGGTAACAGGGATAATACAAGGCAGATATAAACAGACAAGTAAAGGATACAGGAGTAGTAAAGGGGAACAAGTGAAATGAAGCAGTTCAATTGACATATAGAAGTAAACAAGGGAGGCAATTTAACACAATATCTAACGAAACAAGTATAAATACAAGAAATGTAAATAATGGCACGGCATCACCCTTCGTGCTTTTACTCTCTTCCTCACAATGCGATGTATAATGTGAAATAGTATAATTCATGGCACGGCATAACCCTTCGTTATTTTACTCTCTTCCTCACAATGCAATGTACAATGCAAGGCAATATAAATCATGGCACGACATTAACCTTCGTGCTTATAGTCAATGTAAATCATGGCACGGCATCACCCTTCGTGCTTTACACTCTTCCTCACTATGAAATGTAATCAAATATCATGGCACAACATCACCCTTCGTGATTTACTCTCTTCCTCACCAAACAACGACAGATATAATGGCAAGGAGTACAACATAGTGGAAATGTACAGTTCAAATCACCCGGCAAGGGGAAAACATCAATTAATAACTCAATAAATGCCCGGCAAGGGTCACAGCTATAACCAATCATCTCAATTGTATACTTTGCACTTGCATTCTCAATCGTATCAACACTTCTTAAGCTCAACAACCAATATTGTCAACGAGAATAAATTACCAAGTAGAGAGAATCTCATAATATTATAAACATGGAAGAAATACTACAATTTCTATCAAAATTGACTCACGGGCATGCTTGACACACATTGCATAGGTACTCGTCACCTCACCTATGAAATGAACATGATAATCACTTAGCACATAGCAAATAATACCTATTCCCTCACCAAAGTTAGGCAAGACACTTACCCCGGGTCCAAAGTATAGCAATCAACCCCCTAAGACTGCCTTTCCTTTATAATCCGACTCCGAAACAACGATAACTAGGCATATTTAATTCAATAATATCAATAAAGACTCAATAACACAATCCCATAGCCTAGATATGCAATTCCTAGCATTCTTCCAAAATAAAAAAATTCGACCCCGGGCCCGCTTGGTCCAAACACGAGGCTCGGACCAAAACCCGATCACCCATACCCCCACGAGTTAGAATATATAATTTGTTTTGAAATCCGACCCCAAATTGGGGTTGAATTACCCAAAATCTCCAAAAACCTAACTCTACCCAAAACCCCTAATTCCTACTTTGATTTTAGGATTTTTGGCCTAGATTCTAGTGATTAGTTGATGAAAGTAAGAGAAAATGATGTCAAGAACACTTACCTATGAAGCTATGGAGGGATAATTGGCTTGGAGGTCTTCAATGCAGGTTGGAGAAGGAGGAGAAGGTTGAGAATATCAAAATCCCGTATGGAATGTTCTATTTTTGATTAAAGATATAGCTGGGCGATTTTGTTCATCGCGATCGCGGAACTGGAGTTGCGATCGCGGAGAGTCTGATCCTAAAGAACTGCGATCGCGACTGGAGTGATGCGATCGCGAAGAAGGACCTGGGATTCCCCCACACTGCGATCGCGAAGAAGCGACTGCGATCGCACAGACCAAGGACCCCACGCTACACGATTGCGGACTAGACCTTGCGATCGCGAGGAGTACTTGGCCAGACCCCCACACAGCTCTAACAATACAGTGCGATCGCGGACACACTATTGCGATCGCGAAAGGCTACTGGTCCCCCACCTCTCCTACGTCTATGCGATCGCGACATTACCTATGCGATCGCATAGAGTATTTTAATCAGACACCAGAAACTGAAGAAAAACCAGATTTTTCTAACACTTTTACACCCCGTTAGCTACCCGAAACTCACCCGAGCCCTCGGGTCTCAAAACCAAAAACACACACAACTCCCAAATCATCCTACAGACTTATTCAAGTTTTTAAATCACCAAAATATAATGAAAATCAATGGATTAAACCCCAAAACTCATAGAATTTTCTTAAAACTTCATAAAGCTTAATTTTTCCAATTTTTATCCGAAACATGTCATTTCTACTCCGTTTTACACCAAATTTCACAGGAAACTCACATAACATATAATAAACCTATTCCGGGCTCCGGAACCATAATACGGGACCGGTAACACGGTTTTCATATCAAACTTCATTTTCAAAAACCTTTATTATTTTCAGAAAACAATTTTCTTTAAAAATTAATTTCCCGGGCTTGGGACCTCGGAATTCGATTCCGGGCATACGCCAAGTCCCATATTTTCCTACGGACCCTCCGGGACCGTCAAATCACGGGTCCGGGTCCGTTTACAAAAAATGATGACCATGGTCAACTTTATTCCATTAATTGTTACAAAAATTCCATTTTCATCAAATTTTCACATAGAAGCTTCTCGGCTACACGCTCGGGATGCGCATGCATATCGAGGTGAGATTAACGGAGTCTTTCAAAGCCTCGGAACACAGATTTAGCTGAATTTACTTAGGATGGCCTTTTGGGTCATCACAATCTCCACCTCTAAAACAAACGTTCGTCCTCGAACGGACATAGAAAAGTACCTGAGTCTGAGAAAATATGGGGATAACGACTCCTCATATCGGACTCGGACTCCCAAGAAGCTGCCTCGGCAGGCTGAGCTCTCCACTGAACACGGACCGAAGGATAACTCTTCGATCTCAACTGACGAACCTGCCTAGCTAATATAGCTACCGGCTCCTCCTCATAAGCCAAATCCTTGTCCAAATGGCCAACCTGAAGTCAAGAACATGAGAAGGATCTGCAATGTACCTCCGGAGCATAGATACATGAAACACTGGATGCACGACTGATAAATGCGGTGGCAAGGCGAGTCTGTAGGCCACCTCTCCTACCTTGTCCAAAATCTCAAATGGACCAATATACCTAGGGCTCAACTTTCCTTTCTTTCCGAATCTCATCACGCCCTTCATAGGCGACACTCGAAGGAACACCTGGTCTCCTACCATGAAAGCCAAATCTCGAACTCTACGATCTGCATAACTCTTTTGCCTGGACTGAGCTGTACGAAGCCTATCCTGAATAATCATTACCTTATCCAAGGCATCCTGAACCAACTCAGAGCCCAATAACCTAGCCTCTCCGGGCTCAAACCATCCGACTGGAGACCGACATCGCCTACCATACAATGCCTCATACGGAGCCATCTGAATGCTCGACTGGTAACGGTTGTTGTAGGCAAACTCTACTAAAGGTAAGAACTGATCCCATGAACCACCAAAATCAATAACACATGCTCGCAACATATCCTCCAAAATCAGAATACTACGCTCGGACTGTTCGTCCGTCTAAGGATGAAATGTTGTGCTTAACTCAATCTGTGTGCCCAACTCTCGCTGAAATACTCTCTAGAAATGGGAGGTAAACTGAGTACCTCGGTCTGATATAATGGATAGGGGCACACTATGCAATCTGACAATCTCTCTCATATAGATCTTTTCCAACTTCTCTGTTGAATATAAAACTGACACAGGAATAAAGTGTGCGGACTTGGTCAGTGATGTGCCGGAGAATTTCGGCACATTTACTACCAAATTACTTAAATTAGAGTTTGTTGCAAGGGAATTTGCCCTTTATACTTATAGAATTTTGACATTTTGCAGTGCATGAGATGTAAATTCTCAAGACCATGAAAAGAAAGCAAAGAAGCTAAAAAGTGAGGGGAGCAATACTATGCGATCGCATATCTGACAAGAGAGCGTCGCATAACTCAAATGCGAAACGCGTTTTTCACCCAGGGATCGCAGACCGCAACAGACAAGATGGCCAATCTCAAGGGCTAAAATGCGGTCGAGTATGCGATCGCATAACTCACCTGCGAACCGCATACTTAACCGCAGAATCTCTGATACCTGAAGTTGCACCAAGAATGCGATGTGAATCTGCGGTCGCACATCAACAATGCGAACAACAAATCAACAATGCGGTGACGACCAGGAAACTAGGGTTTAGTTATGCGATGAGAACAAGAAGGATGCGATCCGCATTCCTGATATGCGACAGGAATGCGATTGCATAACCTGTCCATAGGGGTATTTTTGTCTGTGAACCACCCGACCTTTGGCCCACTATAAAAGGATTTACTTGGGTTTTGTGGGTCATTCTGGTCGAGGTTTTGAAGAACATTCCCCTATTAGAATATTCTCTTCTTTTTGGAAGCATTATAACACTTCATTCTTGGTTTTGTAAGCATTCATGACACTTAATACTCTTAGCTTTTTGTCATTTATTATGAGTAGCTAGCCTTAAATACTAAGGTTGTGGACCCTAAATGGGTGTTATGTATTTGGGTATTTAACATTGAATATATGCATAATGGGTTGTTGATATTTATTTACTCTTCATTATACATTTCTTGTTAGTTGTTGCAAACATTGACTTATGCCATAATTCTTTCTTAACTTGGAAAAGTGGGTTAGAATTGGTAAGAGTAAATAACAAAGACTCAAGGCTTTAACCCTTGTTTAATAGAATCACTTAGGGATAAGATGGTTCTATTTGGCATACAGTGATTTGGATTTCATTGTAACTCTTTTATATTTGGGAAAATTATAAAGAGGAAATACTACTCTATTATTGAAAAATATTAGGTAGCCATCTAGAAATCAATTGCATATCAAGAACATCCCATTAGAAATATATCATATTAATACCCATTTGCATTACACGTCAGTAAAAGGGGACACAACCTTGGTTCACCTAATCATATTAACTATACTTTTACGTAAATCTCAGTGCTACTACTTCTACTAGTTTACTACACAACCAACCCCCATCTCCCCATTTACTAATGTAATAGAATTACGATTTGATTTAAGAATCACACTATCAAAGTAACATTTTCACACCTATTCCCTGTGGGATTCGACCCCAACCTCGTTGGGTTATTATACTTGACTCCGACCGCTTTAAACTATTTTAAAGTGTAATTTGAGTGTATCAAATTTTGGCGCCGTTGCCGGGGAATACGATTTTGAAATTACTAGTAGTGTGTACTTTACTTTATATCTTTTTCTATTCCATCACAAGTTGCTTGTTTTGTATTGGTGTCCCGGGTCACAATGGCCGATAATTATGATGAAGAGGAAAATCTTTTCACCGATATTGAGGAATACATCGACGATTCCAATGCCATACTTCCACTGGTAGTTGGTGCTTCGACATTTAAAGTGGGCCATGGAATGATACTGATGCTCAAGGCAGAAGGATTATTTCACAATTCAACTGATGATGATCCCACGCAACACCTAAGGAATTTCTTGGGTGTGTGCGCCATGCACAAACAGACCAATGTATCGGATGACGCCTTGAGGTTGCGGGTGTTCAAGTACTCATTAGCGGGAGAGGCAAGGAAATGGCTTCACAACTTATCTCCTCACACCATCACTACATGGCCGGAGCTGGTTTGAGCCTTTTTGTCAAAGTAGTTCCCGGATAGAAAGAAATCTGAGCTTAGAGACAAAATATTCTTCTTCAAGCAAATGCCGGGGGAACACTTACATGAAGCATGGGACCGATTCAAGTTGTATCTTGTGAGATCACCGAGCCATGGGTTCCTGGACAACATTTTGATGGAAATTTTTCACATGGGACTGGACCCACTCTCCCAGTCAATTGCCAAGAATGCCACGGATGGGTCTTAAATTGATAAGTCATTTGCTAGAATTACGCAAATTTTAGAAAAGATTGCTAAGCACAATCAAGCTTGGCATTCGGAAGATACAACTGGGGGAATTTATTCTGGCACTCCTTCTCTGGCAAACATGATCAAAGAGAATCAAGAGAGAGACCAAGTAATTGCCGGTCTCGCCACTAATGTTGATGTATTGACAAAGATGCTCAAGGAAAATAAAACCAAGAAAGTGCATATGGTGGAAGATATGCAATCGATGGGAAATCAAGAATGGGAAGAAGCAAACTATGTTCAAAACTCCCAAGGTGGTTATCGCCAACAAAACAATTGGAGGCCAAACCCGCAAGGGCAAGGCCAACAAAATTGGCGCAATGAACAAGGCGGTCAAGGATCGTGGAACAACAACAACAACCACCCCAATAGAAGCTCCACTCCGTATGTACCACCAAGAGGGCAATATTCCAACTCTTCACAATCATCAAGTGAATCTAAAATGGAAGGGATGCTAGAGCGGATTTTGCAAAACCAAGAGAAAAGCGATGCAACAATGAGGAATATGTCCGAGGTTGTGGGGTCACACACCGCTTTGATTCAAAAACTTGAATTGCAAATGAGAGATCTATCAAGGAATCAAACTCCCAAGAAAAAAAGGCACACTTCCAAGTGACACTGTAGTCAACCCGAAAAGCAGCCCAAGTGGGTCGAAATCTCATTGTATGGCCATAACAACAAGAAGTGGTAAGGTGCTACAAGATGAGGTTGAGAAAGTGATTGATGTTAAGAACAATGATAAAGGAGAGGAGGCACGAAGTGAATCACCGGTAGTAGTTGAGGTTGGAGAAATCCTCCCAGAGGATGAGATTCAAAGAGAACGAAAAGGAAAGGCCGTGGAGAAGGCGAAGGATACCCCAACGGCTCCTCACCCAATTCCTAGACCTACTCCTCCATTTCCTCAACGGTTTGCACGAAGAGCTGAGGATGGGAAGTTCGAAAAATTCTACGACATCTTGAAGCAATTGTCAGTGAATATTCCGTTCTTGGAAGCTTTCCAAGAAATGCCGGGGTTTGGCAAATACTTGAAAGAGTTGATGACGAAGAAGAGAACAACAAATAATGAGGTGGTAAGTTTGACTCATCCGGTTAGTTCAATAATTACTACATCAACCGTGGAGAAAAAGGGAGACCCGGGAGCTTTTACTATTCCGTGCACCATTGGGTTGAGAGATTTTGCTAGTGCACTTTGTGACAACGGTGCTAGTACAAATTTGATGCCTCTTGCTGTTTACAAGAAAGCGGTATTGGGTTGCCGAGACCAACTAGCATGCGTTTGCAAATGGCCGATCGAACTATAAAGAAACCCTTGGGCATTGTTGATGATGTTCTAGTAAAGGTGGGGAAGTTCCTTCTTCCGGCCGACTTTGTCATCTTGGATTGCGCGGTCGACAAAGAGATTCCTATCATTCTAGGGAGGCCATTCCTTGCGACGGGAAGGGCATTGATGGACTCAGAACGACATGAAATCAAATTCCGGGTGAATGATGAAGAAGTCACCTTCCAAGCAAGCAAATGTTTGAAGTTTCCAAGTGCTTATGAAGGAATTTCGGTAATTGATGTGGTTTATGAAGTAGAGGATGTCGTTGTGATGAAAATGGAAGAAGAAGGCCTCGGAGAGGCATTGGCGGAAATTTTGGTAAATTATGATGATGAGAACATTGAGGGTTATACGGAGATGGTCAACGCATTGGAAGGGCGTGGAGCCTATACATATGCACCAAAGAAGCTTTCCCTCGACCTGGAGAATCGAATGACGCCACCCGCAAAACCTTCAATCATGGAGCCACCACACATGGAGCTCGAACCACTTCCATCGCACTTGAGGTACAAATTTCTCGGCTCTAATAATATTTTACCCGTAATCGTGTCTTCTTTGTTGAATGATGTGCAGGTAGATGCATTGCTAAATGTCTTGCTGGAGCACCGCAAGCGATTGGATGGAAAATAGCGGACATCAGGGGAATTCCCACCGGCATTTGTGAACATAAAATTCAACTGGAAGAAGGGATCAAACCAAGCGTAGAGCATCAAAGAAGGTTAAATCCCTCTATACAAGAGGTGGTCAAGAAGGAGATAATCAAATAGTTGGATGCCGGGGTTGTCTACCCCATTGCAGATAGTCCGTGGGTAAGTCCGGTGCAATGTGTGCCCAAGAAAGGAGGCATGACAGTGATCCACAATGAAAGGAATGAACTTATTCCCACGCGGACAGTCACCGGATGGAGAGTGTGCATGGACTACCGGAAGCTTAACAATGCTACTTGCAAGGGTCATTTCCCTATGTCTTTTATTGATCAAATGCTTGATCGGCTAGCGAGAAGATCTTTCTATTTCTTCCTTGATGGATACTCCGGCTACAACCAAATCAACATCGCCGTGGAATATCAAGAGAAAACCACTTTCACTTGCCCGTATGGCACCTTTGCTTTTAGTCGGATGCCTTTTGGGCTGTGCAATGCCCCGACCACATTTCAACGATGTATGATGTATATATTCTCCGATATGGTGGAGGATTTCTTGGAAGTCTTCATGGATGACTTCTCGGTGGTGGGTGACTCATTTGAGCATTGCCTTGACAACCTCTGCCAAGTGCTAAAACGGTGTGAAGAAACCAATCTTGTGCTCAATTGGGAAAAATGTCATTTCATGGTTGATGAGGGGATTGTTTTGGGGCACAAAATTTCAAAGAAGGGCATTGAGGTTAATTCCTTCAACTCTGGCGGAGCCATACGATACGGGGGGAATAGAAATGGGTTGAGTTCCCTCAGCTACCTCAATACAGAAGTCAATATCCCTATCGGGTGGCATACCCGGCAGATCAGCAGGGAATACCTCTGGAAACTCACAAACCACGGGCACGGACTCTATAGAAGGAACCTCAGCACTAGAATCACGAACATAGGCCAGATAGGCCAAAAGAACCTTCTCGGCCATGCGCCGAGCCTTCATATAAGAAACAGCTCTACCAGAAGAATGACTAGGAGTCTCTCTCCACTCTAAACGAGGTACTCTTGGCAAGGCTAAGGTCACCGTCTTGGCATGACAATCCAAGATAGCATGATAGGGGGATAACCAATCCATCCCCAATATAACATCAAATTCAACCATATCAAGAAGCAAAAGATCAACCTGAGTCTCCAGACCACCAATAACTACTACGCAAGCACGGTAGATTCGATCTACCACCATAGAAGGACCCACCGGTGTAGACACATGTACAGCAGTACTCAAGGAATCACGGGGCATACTCAAATAAAGGGAAAAATATGAAGACACATAGGAGAATGTAGAAACCGAATCAAATAACACCGAAGCCTCTCGGCTGCAAACTGAAACCGTACCTGTAATAACTGCATCAGAAGCCTCAGCATCAGGACGAGCAGGAAAAACATAACACCAGGGCTGAGCCCCTCCAATCTGAACATCCCTGGGTCTACCTGCTGCAGCNNNTGGCTGAGGGGGTAAGGGTGCACCTGCTGCGGGAACCAAGGCACGGGAACCCTGATGCTGGGGTCCACTCGAAGCTCGGGGGCAATATCTGGAAATGTGCCCCGGGCTACCACAACTATAACAAGATCTCTGTTGCTGTGGCTGGTGACTCGGGAACTGGCCCTGACGATCCTGATAGCCACCCTGGTAACTCTAAAGTGGCTGTGCACTGATAAATGCTGGTGGTGCACTAGCATGAGCTGGCGGTGCACGGGGAGATACCTGAAGTGCTGACTAAAAAGGTCGGGGTGGATGACCCCTACTGAAAGAATCCCTGCCTCCAGATGAGGCTCCACTGAATCTACCAAAATGACGGGGCCTCTTGTCATACCCCTGACCACCTCCTTGTGACAAAATCATCTCAATCCTCCTAGCCACATCGGCCGCATCCTAGAACGAAATATCAGTACTCGACTCCCTGGCCATCTGAAGTCGTATAGGCTGGGCCAAACCCTCAATGAACCTCCGAACTCTCTCCCGATCAGTGGGGAGTATCATCAATGCATGCCTGGCTAGAGCAATAAACCCGGTCTCGTACTGAGTAACAAACATAGATCCCTGCTGGAGGCGCTCAAACTGCCTCCTAAGATCCTCTCGCTGAGTAATGGGGAGGAACTTCCCCAAAAATACCTCTGTGAACTGAGTCCAAGTCAAAGGTGTCGACCCAGCTGGTCTGGCTAAGAAGTAGTCCCTCCACCAAGTCTTGGCTGCGCTAGATAGTCGAAAAGTAGCGAAGTCAACTCCATTGGACTCCACTATGCCCATTGTCGCGTCCCCTTTTTCTATCGCATGGGTCATGTACAGAAAGATCGGGTTAAGACATTATGGACAACTCCTTTAAAAGAAAAGGAAGAGTCTCCACCTAACGATTTAATGGTGCGTTAGGGAACCTAGAGTTGATAACTCGTAGACTAGTTTGCATTACCAGAGAACGAGTAAGGGCTTGATATTATTCCAAGGGGAAGGTGTTAGGCACCCCTCAGGATCCACAACTGTGGGTCCCAGCCAATAAGTTTTGTGAATTTGGACGACAAGCAAGTAACAAAAAAGGCTCAGATTTGAGGGGATTTAAAACAAGTATGAAAATCTTTAAAGGTTTCGAATAACATAAACATTTGAAAAGAAGTGTCCTAGGTTTAAAGAAATACGGATCACTTCAATGCAATACCCAGTATGTCACACCTCGGGGAGGTGGCTACACGTGGTATTAGCGCACCGGTCATCATATCCGTATTCTACCCTTCCCACCCCGTAGAGGTTATGAAAATGCGTTTGTTGGTCACGAATGCTTATTGCGTGCCATTACCCGTCCCATCCTATAAGTACTGGAGGGTGTTTAGGACTACTAATCCTACAAGTAAGGAACTAGGCCGAACCCTTAGGTTGAAAGGATAAAATACTAGCCGACATACAAAAACAAGTAGGACATCACATATAAGGGAGCATATAAAGACATGTAAGGGCTCACTAACCCCTCCACAAATAGACATGTAAATAGCACGTCTCAAACACAATTAAAGTCTTAAGATGGGAGTTCGAAAACAGGAATTTTAGTAAAACAGTAGGGACTTGAGTTGGAAAACCTTGATTTAACTGGGGCTGAGGGATTCAGAAATATCAACTTTCAGGAGTACACAACAATTTAGAGAACTTTCAGAAAATTAGTAAGTTGAGCAGGATTGCGTTTATTTAAAGTTCAATAATCCAAAAGTGAGTACAAAAATCCAGTAGTTCATAGGACTTTATCACATCATTTTTAGAAAACGGTTTAGCAATTATTCAGAAATAGAACAACTTTATATAACGAAGTAACTCTGAAAAACTTAACAGTTTGAAGATAGGATAGGAATAAGAAATTCTGAAGTCAGTAATGAGAAGTACGAAAGCCCACAATTTCAAAATTGTTTTAAAAGCAGCATAGGAGTTTAGTAAAAGTAGAGTGGATTCCAAGAAAGTAGAATCAGAGTTTGGGAAATTCCAAAAGAGGCAGATTAAACCCTACATAGTTGATCTGATTTGAATTATACATTTAGGCCTAAAGTTTGCCTAGGCGTCGTATATTTTCCTAAAGGTGAACATGCTTGCTTTGACTCTGTTTTAAAAGACATAAGTGATGATACATTTGCAGAAATGTTTTGACCATATTTTAGTGAGGTTATTATATAAGAGACAGTTTAACTAAGTGTTCAAGTTCTGACAAATAAAAATCCAACAGGCAAGATATCTAATGCACATAAGAATACCTAGAAGACATGATTTCTAGATGCTATGATCATGAAAATGCAGTAAGACCTTATAACAATTTTTATTACTTGATATAATTATTAACTGTGATCATGGCTTGCAAAATGAGTGAGGTAGACATGCTAAAGATAAAAGAACCTAAGCAGGATTTCTAATGCATGAAATACATGTCCTACACAGGTTATCTATTGCACATATAAGTAAGAAAAACCCTATAAGCATGTTTTATATCCCCTCACTAGACTAAGCATGCATAGTCCCCTCCCATATTCACTATACAGCCCCAAAGATTCGTTTACAAATTATTACAGACCATAATAAATGGATTACAATAATGAAGAAGGAAAATAAGAAGTTAATCTATAGAGAGCCTTCAATCAGGCCTTATCTTCCAGCCTCACCCCTGTTGAACCTCATAGCCTTACACGGCCTGGGTGCGACAAAGCTCCCAAAGGTCCTTATAAGGGCCTTAGTCAATACCAGCACCCAGCAGATGCCCATGGTCAAACAAGTGCAGTGTAGAGTACCCTTACCTCAGTGTCTCAAGGTTCAGAGGGAACTCATGGTCCCTAAGCGATGCACACACTGAGGGGGTGAAACCTAAGGGTCTAGGAATTGTGAAAGTGCTTTTGAAAAGGAATTTTAAGTTTGAAAAGAAGTTTTGAAGTCACATAGTTTCAGGGAAAACACATAAGGACTAATGTTAAAACAACAGAGAGTCATAACTTAGTAGGATACCAAGGAACAATCACAAACAGGGAAAGGGATTCAGGGGACAAATAAGGGTGATAGTATGTAATAAGTTTAGGTACAGATTCAACCCATAGAGATACCAAATAGTACACAGTTGCTACACAAACATATAAGATACAATAAGCAGATAGGAGGAATGGGGAACAACTACAGTATAGGACATGATAAGCTACAGAAAACAACACAGGATTAAATTAAACTAGAAGAAGAAGAGAGATCATATAAGGGATTAGGTATGCTAGTGATGGGGTAAGCAATAGAACGACAGATAGAAGCACAAAAGAAACAATAAGTAGATAAGCAAGAACTGAAACATTGTATAGAGTACTATAATTAAATCAGAAACATACCAGTTGAGTAGTAGGAATAGCAAATGCAAGAGATAGCATAGCAGTATCAGTGTGCAGGACAAAGAGCAGCAGAAGACAATATACAGCAGAATGAGAGAGCAACAGCAGGGCACAAGAACAATAAGGGACTACTCAGCCTTAACTTTAAGCTGACTGAGTAGTCAGTGATAGATGCAAAGAGCAAGTAGAGATGAAAGCACAAAAGAGTTTAGAGCAGTGTTGCTCAGTGCTTAGTGTGAGAATTTCAGTGTGAAAACTCAATGTGAGTGTCTGAATTTCCGTGTCTGAGTCAGTGTGTAAAACTTAGTCCGTTTGCAAAGAGAGAAGGCAATTCTTTATATAGTTTTTGAAAATCGAATAGCACATAGCAAATTATGGTAGTAGCAATCAATCACTATCAATTAAAGATAACAGGACCCCTTTAATCAAGGGATTCTAATTCAAACGATACTGTCAAGATGAAATAAGGCAAGGAATCAGTCCAATAGGACTGATTCTCCCAAAAATAGAACAAGGAAGTCATGTAGTGCACAAATAGAGCTAGATACATAGTGAGTTAATTAAGGCATGCTGTAGTAATATCACATTAGGGAATAAAATAGGGTGCCAGCTTGAAAATCAATTAAGAAGACTGGAAATCAAAGGGAATCCGGAGAAAATAAATGAAAGCATCACATAAACATGGAAAGGATTTCAAAAATTGGTGCAGTATTATAAGAGGAAAATATACAATTTTGCATTTAAGGAAAATATCACACAGATATAACAGGAATTCAGAATTGGTACATCATTGTAAAAGGAAAGTGCACGATTGTGTTACTTAAGGAAAATATAACGAAAATCAGTGTACAATCAGCAAGTAAAGCAATTAGTGAGACAAATGGTTAAACTTAATAAGTATTTAAGCAACAATACTGCTAGATATAAGAGGTTTTCATAGAACAACAGGAAAATCAAAGACTATAGCAATGAGTCGAACAAGAACAAACAAGCGCACATAACAAAATCGACCTAGGGTATTAGGGTTTCAACAATAACAGTTCGAACAACAATAACTCATGAAATAATTACTTAAACAAGGTACATGTAACTAAAAATCAAGAAGAAATCCTTTTGAAGACGGGTTTAAGAACCCTAATGTTGAAATCATTAAAAGAACCAGTTTTCCGGAGAAAACCATGGAAAATATCATAATAATGTAAGCATATAAGCAGATATTAAGAAAAAATCAAAATCCATGTGATTAGGGTTTCGTGAAAACTCGTAAAAGAGGGAAAATTCTCAGAGACGGCGTAGATGAGATTGGAAACCATAAAAACTTACTCAGATGGTCGAGGTTTGGCCGGAAAGTGGCGAGAGGCTCAACGGACGCAAGCGGACTGCTCTAGGCCCGTCTTGAAGGACTCAGGGCGTCACTGAGCGAGTGAGAGGTGAGTATATGACCAAGAGGTATTGAGAAACCATGGATGCCGTTGAGAGAACCGGCCAGAGAGGGGAACAGACCTCCATCGGAGGGGGAAGCCTCTAGAGAGCACTGAGAGAGATAGAGAGATGAGAGAAGAAAGGTCGCGAAGGAAATGAACCGGTGTGGGAGGGGTTAGGTTAAAAGATATTTATGGTATGGGTTGATCTGGACCGTTGATCATATTTGATCAACGGCTCGGATTAAGCCAGGGGTTGGGCCGGGTAGGATTTAATTGGGCTGGGTAGTTTTAATTAATATCTCGGTTGGGTAAGTGGGTTTAGGATTTAGGCTCAATTGTGCTAGTTATTAAATAAAATAGGCTAGTTGTTAAATACCAGAATAAAAAATAGGAAATTAATTAATAAAAATACTTAATAAATTAAAAAGATGAAATTAAGTTAAAAATAAGTAAAATTACAATATTTAAAAATATAAAAATGTAAGAAACATGAATTTCGAATTTAAAGGTATATAATTACTAATTAGGCCATAATTGCAAAAATGATTGTTATTGAAATTAAATCGTACTCAATTTGCCAATTTATGAAATAGTTGAATTTTAATAAATAAACAGTAATTATAAATGACATATTACATTGGAGAATATTTTGGGATTTATTTAGAGCATGATTTATGAATTATTTAAATACGAAATACTGAATAAATATGGAAATAATTCAGATAAAAATATGTAAAAATTAGGAAAAATACTCATTATTTCTAAGAGTGATTTTGAAAGCATATATACAAGTTTGGAAATAATTTGAGGAAAAATTGGGTATCAACAGTTGCCCCTCTTTACCCGGGAAGGATGAAAGAGTTGTCGGGTAAAGATATGATGGCCAATTTTTACCTGAGATGAAGTTGCGGGATAGAATTCGATCGCACTCTAGTTTCTGAGCTGCCTACATATCCCTGGTTTTACAGGAATCAGGCCGCATGTAGTTCCGAATTCATCGGCGAAATATACCGGTGATGTTTTACAAGAACGGACGCAAGGTGCATGGTGGGGGTAAGAATACAAAGATCTTTCGGGGTTGTGTCGAAGAACTGGAGAGGTTCGCTCCTGCTTGGTTGGCTGTTCCGGCCGGGTTACCTGCAAATAAATAACGAATGTATAATGTACATAATATAAACATGATGAAAGTTCCCGTTGCACTATGAATGCTGTCTTCGGACAATTAGGATGGTGTCCTTAGACCATGATGTCCTGGGCCATGAATCGCTTGGTGCGGGATTCGTAGGCTATGAAATGATGTTCTCGGGCCATGAGGATTGTGCCTCCGAACGATGATGCCTTTGAATAATGATATGCAAGTTGGATATAAAGGATCCGCAGGCTATGAAATGATGTTCTCGGGCAATGAGGATGGTGCCTCCGAACGATGATGCCTTTGGACAAGTTGGCGATATTTCAGCCCATAAAGAATGCAATAGTATGATGCTGACAAGACAGAGCTTAGTCTTGCGATTTGCGAAAAGGAAAGCGGGGCAGAGCTTAGCCCGAAAGAAAGCGTAGATAAATATCGTCGCGAAAGGTAATTGTTCTGAAAAATAGATAGGAACTGTGCGTAGTGAAGTAAAATGCGGATAGAGGTAGCGTAGAACCTCGAAAGGCAGAATGACAGCCTTATGCAAGGAGTAAAGTGCAGTGGGAGACAGTGCTTAGTCTCGGAAGGCAGAAGAGTAGCCTTATACAAACGGAGGAAATGGAATGCAGTGAGACAGTGCTTAGTCTCGGAAGGCAGAATGGTAGCCTTATGCAAATGGAGGTAGAGCTTAACCTCATGCAGATGGAGACAGAGCTTAGTCTCGGAAGGCAGAATATTAGCCTTATGCAAATGCGAGAAATAGAATGCAGGGAGACAGTTCTTAGTCTCGGAAGGCAGAATATTAGCCTTATGCAGTGCAAGAAATAAAATGCAGGGAGACAGTGCTTAGTCTCGGAAGGCATAATATTAGCCTTATGCAATGATGCGGGTGTGGGAAGATAAAACGACAGTAAGAGTTCTTAGCTGATGATAAATTATGGCGATATGATTGTTGCGAATACAGAGCTGCTTGCGATGATAGTAAATGTTGGCAATGCGGGACGGGTTTGAGAATGTCTTGAGATGTCTTGCGATGATAAAAAGATATTTTGGGCTTTCGCTGTCTTTATGCCTGCGTCCAAAGAAAAATCGCGAGTTCGTAAAGGGGAAGGTTAGTTCGTATCCCCCACTGGCTTGATCCGGCCTGCCTGCTTGATGATGATGACTTTGTTTGTACCGCAGGGGTAGCGTTGCTTAAACAAACTGTTTTTTCAGAAAAAATAAATATGCATGGTTTTATAAAATATGATATGATATGTAGAAAGCATAGTTTTCTTTGGATGAACCGACGACCGTGACGCGGTTCAAGACATTGCAACCTCTATTGCGGCAGAGATTTGAGAGTTCCTCCTCAAAATTTGCCCCAGTTTGATGGGTGAAGGCTTCTGGCTGTTACTGGTGCGGTGCTCGGCTGAACTTGCTTCTGAATTTTGAGGCCCCTCCTCAAAATTCTGCCCCAGTTTCCATTCGTGGGGAAAATGAAAATTTATTAGAATGTTACCGAACCCACAGGGCTGCCTACGTATCCCCTCTTAAACGGGAATCAGGTCAGGCGTAGTTCATTTTACAACATTTGATAGAAGCATAACAATTACACATAGTAGCGCTTGAATGCATCTGAATTGATTGGTTTAGGCCAAACTTCTCCATCCATTTCCTCCAGTATGAGTGCTTCTCCTGTTAGCACTCGATGAACCATGTACGTGCCTTGCCAATTGGGAGATAATTTCCCTTTCGCTTCGTCTTAATGAGGAAAGATTTTCTTTAACACCAACTGCCCTGGTGTGAATCGTCTTGGTTTGACTTTCTTGTTGAAGGCTCTGTTCATTCTGTTCTGATATAGCTGACCATGACAAACCGCGTTCATTCTCTTTTCGTCTATGAGGGACAACTGCTCATAACGGCTTCCTACCCATTCTGCGTCGCTGAGTTCAGCTTCTTGTATAATTCTCAGGGATGGAATTTCAACTTCAGCAGGAATGACGGCTTTTTTGCCGTATACCATCATGTAAGGAGTTTCCCCGGTTGATGTGCGAACCGTGGTGTGATACCCCAGCAGAGCGAATAATATCTTCTCATGCCATTGCTTGTGCTTTTCTATTATCTTTTTCTTAATATCTTCTTGATGTTCTTGTTGGCAGCCTCGACGGCTCCGTTCATTTGAGGTATGTATGCTATAGAATTCTTGTGCTTGATCTGGAAGGTTTCACACATTACCTTCATCAAATCACTATTGAGATTGGAACCATTATCGGTGATGATTGACTCTGGAACTCCAAATCGACAAATAATGCAATCGCGGACAAAGTCGGCTACCACTTTCTTAGTAACTGTTTTGTAGGAGGCAGCAGGCTCGATTGGTCCAATAACATCCATGCCCCAAGTGGCGAACGGGCAGTGTGAGCTTGTTGCATTAAGCTCGCTGGGAGGTACCTTTATCATATCCCCATGTATTTGACACTGATGGCATTTGCGGACATACTGGATGCAGTCTGTTTCCATGGTCATCCAGAAATAACCAGCCCGAAGAATCTTCTTTGCTAGAACAAACCCGTTCATATGAGGACCGCATGTACCAGCATGTATTTCCTCTAACAGCTTCGTCGCTTCCTTTCCTTCGACACATCTTAGCAAACCCAGATCGGGAGTCCTCCTATATAGGATTCCTCCGCTGTGAAAGAAGTTGTTAGATAATCTTCGTAGAGTGCGCTTTTGAGTGGCGCTTGCAAGCTCTGGGTGCTCTCCCTCTACCAAGTATTTATTGATGTCATGAAACCAAGGCTTTCCATCTGCTTCTTCTTCAACGTGTGCGCAGTAAGCCGGCTGAGTGTGAATCCCTACTGGGATAGGATCAATGAAATTCTTATCTGGATGCTGGATCATGGATGACAAGGTGGCCAGTGCATCGTCGAACTCATTCTGGATTTTGGGAACATGCCGAAATTCAATCTTTGTGAACCTCCTTCTCAATTCCTGCACACGGTGTAGGTATGGCAGTATCTTGGAATTCTTGGCACCCATTTCTCTTGAACTTGGTGTATTAATAAGTCCAAATCACCAATCACTAATAGTTCTTGAACATTCATGCCGATGGCCAAGTTGAGCCCAAGGATGCAGGCCTCATATTCAGCCATATTGTTGGTGCAGGGAAATCTGAGTTTTGCGGATACCAGATAATGTTGACCGGTTTCTGATATCAGGACTGCCCCAACACTGACCCCTTTGAAGTTTGCTGCTCCATCAAAGAACATCCTCCAACCATCGTAGGATTCTGCAATGTCCTCTCCTATGAATGATACCTCCTCATCAGGGAAATACGTTTTTAATGGTTCGTATTCTCCGTCCACAGGATTCTCAGCAAGATGACTTGCTAGTGCTTGTCCCTTGACCGCCTTCTAAGTCATGTAAATAATGTCGAACTCACTTAACAGGATCTGCCATTTGGCCAGTTTGCCAGTAGGCATGGGTTTCTGAAAGATGTACTTGAGCGGATCCATCCTCGATATGAGGTACGTTGTGTAGGAACATAAATAATGCCTCAGCTTCTGTGCAACCCAATTCAAAGCACAACAGGTGCGCTCTAATAGAGAATTTCGGGCCTCATACGGGCTGAACTTCTTGCTGATATAGTAAATTGCTTGCTCCATCCTTCCTGTTTCATCATGTTTCCCGAGAACGCAACCGAAAGCTCCGTCTAATACAACCAAGTAGAGTAATAGGGGTTTACCCAGCTCTGGGGGTACCAAGACCGGTGGTGTTGAGAGGTACTCTTTGATTCTGTCGAAGGCCTTTTGACAATCCCCGGTCCATTTGGTGGCAGCATCCTTTCTCAACATCTTGAAAATTGGTTCACCAATAACGGTGGACTGGGCTATGAACTGGCTGATATAATTGAGCCGTCCCAGGAAGCTCATAACATCCTTTTTGTTCTTTGGTGGCGACAGTTCTTGGATGGCTTTGACCTTTGAAGGATCTAGCTCTATTCCTCGACGACTGACAATAAACCCTAGCAGCTTGCCGGCAGGAACCCCGAACGCACATTTTGCGGGGTTAAGCTTCATATTGTATTTCCTTAACCTGTTGAAGAACTTTTTCAAATCTTCCATGTGATCAACAACTTTCTTTGATTTGATGATGACGTCGTCCACATGTACTTCGATTTCCTTGTGAATCATATCATGGAATATAGTAGTCATGGCTCTCATGTAAGTGGCCCCTGCATTCTTCAGACCGAATGGCATCATTTTTTAGCAATACACCCCCCATGGCGTAACGAATGCCATTTTCTCAGCATCTTCCTCATCCATCCAAATCTGATGGTAACCAGCAAAACAATCTACAAAAGACTGCAGTTCGTGCTTGGCACAGTTATCAATTAAGATGTGTATATTTGGCAGGGGGAAGTCGTCTTTCGGACTGGCCCGGTTGAGATCCCGGTAGTCGACGCAGACTCTGACCTTCCCATATTTCTTTGGTACAGGCACAATGTTGGCTAACCATGTAGGATATTCGACCACCCGGAGAACTCTGGTGTTGATCTGTTTAGTGACCTCTTCTTTGATTTTCAAACTCATGTCTGGCTTGAATTTTCTAAGCTTTTGCTTCACTGGTGGGCATGTTGGATTGGTTGGCAGCTTGTGGGCCACAATAGATGTGCTGAGACCAGTCATGTCACCATATGACCAGGCGAATATGTCCTCATATTCTCTTAAACATTCCGTATATTCCTTCTTTTCTGACGGTGATAGATGAATGTTGATGTGCGTTTCTTTGACGTTCTCTGTATTTCCCAGGTTGACGACCTAAGTCTCATCCAAGTTAGACTTAGGTCTATTCTCAAAGTTCTCGACTTCTTTAATAATATCCTCAGGTATATCATCCTCGTCTGACTCAAAATCCGTTTGTTGCGTTGTCTCGTTGCATGTCACAATCGTTGGTTCATCAAGATGAGTAATAGTAAAAATAAAGTTATGGAAAGGAAAACAGTAGCAAGTAAATGTAAGTAAATGCAAGATTTGGAAATGCTTTGATAAATTGAGTAAACGTTCGAACATAAGAGCTCTTTCTTAATGAAATTAAAAATGCGCAAAGGAAGGAAATGCTTTAAATAAATAAACTGCAGATAATGTTTGTTTTGTTAGCCTTGCTACCCCGAGACTCGACGGGCTCTGGTCGTCCTGACAGACCAATTGTTGAGATGTGATCCTTTGCTCACGATTTGTATGGAAGGACCTTCCTCCCCCTCCTCTTCAAGAACGACACAGTAGTCCATATCCTCCTCATCCAGAAATAGATCCCTCATGGCTGCTATTGCTTCTTCTTCGTTTTTCTTATACCGCTTGTGTCTGCCATTTTACCCTTGCCTTTTCTTTTGGGAGGACTGGGAGGAGGAGTAGGAGGAGGGCCCTTTGATCTGGTTCAATAAGATGTTGATGCCAGAGTGCAAGAACCAACCTTTGGGGAGGGGAATAACTAACAAAAATGTAAAGGAGTTAGTGGAGATATAAGGAATATTGCGATAAATTAAACACATAATGCGGAAATGTAAAACGCATCCTAAATTGGGGAACCTCTTTGTGCCCGAGGTAGGCCTAGCGACAAATTGATTTGGAGAACTTAAATACTAAATGACTCATTTTATTGATGTAAAAAATGGACGAATCCAAAAACAATACAAAAACAATAAGCAAGAAATAAAATCACTAATGGCCATCGGCCTTATTACATTGGTAAAGCGGAAAAGAAAATCTTATCTAATTGGGTCCTAGAAAGACCTTCTCCAAGCTTGTCCCTCTTGTCATATTTTAGATCATGCTGAGTCTTGGGACTTCGTGCCTCGTTTCTTGCGAACAAACAAGGTTAGGCCCTTACCCCCACCGGACTCGACTATTTAACACCAATAATTAGGAATGAGCATTTAAGTTCTCTAAATAATTGCATAGAATGTGAAGGCGTCCTTTTGGGTTCCAGGGAAACCCAATGGACTTTGGACAAATCTATCTTAAAAGCTATTGTGTGGACAACACGTTAGCTTGGCTAGGTTTGACCATGATGCATGCAACATACAAACAGAGTAAGGTTTCTATTGGGGTTCTAGACTGGTACCCATGAGCAGACAACTCAAGGGGGAAGGCACGGAACTGTCGACGGCACCGCTGATCGACTAGTTTTACCGCAAATACGCCTTTCCGAATTTAGGGGGTAGTAATATTGGAAGAGTGCAACCACTCATTGTAAGCATTGCTATAGGATTTGTTTGGCACGAGTGGAATATGAATGCGGAGCATGATATGTAGTAATAAGCATTAAAACATATAGGCATATATTTTCACGTTGTGGAAAAGCAGTAAAGAAAGGAAATACAACAATTATAATGGAAAGCGGTTACAAAGAAAACATGAAGATACGTTAGTTTCGTTCAAGTGAAATAAATATTTGTGAAATTTAAACAATTAACGGCATATAACGGGGAATAGGAAGAGGTGTAAGCATTTAAATGACAATTAATAGTCCACAAGCACAAAGCAAATTGTAATGGTATAAGCCTAAGGATTATCCCCAGCAGAGTCGCCATGCTGTCACGTCCCCTTTTTCTATCGCACGAGTCAGGTATGAAAAGATCGGGTTAAGACATTATGGACAACTCCTTTAAAAGAAAAGGAAGAGTCGCCACCTAACGATTTAACGGTGCGTTAGGGCACCTATAGTTGATAACTCGTAGACTAATTTGAATTACCAGAGAACGGGTAAGGGCTTGATATTATCCCAAGGGTAAGGTGTTAGGCACCCCTCAGGATCGACAACTGTGGGTCCCAGTCAATAAGTTTTGTGAATTTGGATGACAAGCAAGTAACAAATAAGGCTCACGTATGAGGGGATTTAAAACAAGTATGAAAATCTTTAAAGGTTTTGAATAACATAAACATTTGAAAAGAAGTGTCCTAGGTTTAAAGTAATACGGATCACTTCAATGCAATACCCGATATGTCACACCTCGGGGAGGCGGCTACACGTGGTATTAGCGCACCGGTCATCATATCTGTATTCTACCCTTCCCACCCCGTAGAGGTTATGAAAATGCGTTTGTTGGTCACGAATGCTTATTGCGTGCCAGTACCCGTCCCATCCTATAAGTCCTGGAGGGTGTTTAGGACTACTAATCCTACAAGGCAGGAACTAGGCCGAACCCTTAGGTTGAAAGGATAAAATACTAGGCGACATACAAAAACAAGTAGAACAACACATATAAGGGAGCATATAAAGACATGTAAGGGCTCACTGACCCCTCCACAAATAGACATGTAAATAGCACGTCTCAAACACAATTAAAGTCTTAAGATGGGAGTTCGAAAACAGGAATTTTAGTAAAACAGTAGGGACTTGAGTTGGAAAACCTTGATTTAACTGGGGCTGAGGGATTCAGAAATATCAACTTTCAGGAGTACACAGCAATTTAGAGAACTTTCTGATTTGAATTATGCATTTAGGCCTAAATTTTGTCTAGGCGTCGTATATTTGCCTAAAGGTGAACATGCTTGCTTTGACTCTGTTTTAAAAGACATAAGTGATGATACATTTGCAGAAACGTTTTGACCATATTTTTGTGAGGTTATTATATTAGAGACAGGTTAACTAAGCGTTCAAGTTCTGACAAATAAGAATCCTACAGGCAGCATATCTAATGCACATAGGAATACCTATAAGACATGATTTCTAGATGCTATGATCATGAAAATGCAGTAAGACCTTATAACAATTTTTATTAATTGATATAATTATTAATTGTGATCATGGCTTGCAAAATGAGTGAGGTAGATATGCTGAAATACAAAAGAACCTAATCAGGATTTTAATGCATGAGATGCATGTCCTACACAGGTTATCTATTGCACATGTAAGTAAGCAAAACCCTATAAGCATGTTTTCTATCCCCTTACTAGACTAAGCATGCATAGTCCCCTCCCATATTCACTATCCAGCCCCAAAGATTTGTTTACAAATTATTACAGACCATAGTAAATGGATTACAATAATGAAGAAGGAAAATAAGAAGTTAATCTATAGAGAGCCTTCAATCAGGCCTAATCTTCCAGCCTCACCCCTGTTGAACCTCATAGCCTTACACGACCTGGGTTCGACAAAGCTCCCAAAGGTCCTTATAAGGGCCCTGGCCAATACCAGCACCCAGCAGATGCCCATGGTCAAACAAGTGCAGTGTAGAGTACCCTTACCTCAGTGTCTCAAGATTGGTCCCTAAGCGATGCACATACTGAGGGACTTAAACCTAAGGGTCTAGGAATTTTGAAAGTGCTTTTGAAAAGGAATTTTAAGTTTGAAAAGAAGTTTTGAAGTCACATAGTTTCAGGGAAAACACATAAGAACTAATGTTAAAACAACAGAGAGTCATAACTCAGTAGGATACCAAGGAACAATCACAACAGGGAAAGGGGTTCAGGGGACAAATAAGGGTGATAGTATGTAATAAGTTTAGGTACAGATTCAACCCATAGAGATACCAAATAGTACACAGCTGCTACACAAACATATAAGAGATAATAAGCAGATAGGAGGAATGGGGAACAACTACAGTATAGGACATGATAAGCTACAAAAAACAACACAGGATTAAATTAAACTAGAAGAAGAAGAGAGATCATATAAGGGATTAGGTATGCTAGTGACGGGGTAAGTGATAGAATCACAGATAGAAGCACAAAAGAAACAATAAGTAGATAAGCAAGAACTGAAACATTGTATAGAGTACTATAATTAAATCGGAAACATACCAGTTGAGTAGTAGGAATAGCAAATGCAAGAGATAGCACAACAGTATCAGTGTGCTGGACAAAGAGCAGCAGAAGACAGTATACAGCAAAATGAGAGAGCAATAGCAGGGCACAAGAACAATAAGGGACTACTCAGCCTTAGCTTTAAGCTGACTGAGTAGTCAGTGATAGATGCAAAGAGCAAGTAGTGATGAAAGCACAAAAGAGTTTAGAGCAGTGTTGCTCAGTGCTTAGTGTGAGAATTTCAGTGTGAAAACTCAGTGTGAGTGTCTGAATTTTCGTGTCTGAGTCAGTGTGTAAAACTTAGTCCGTTTGCAAAGAGAGAATGTAACTCTTTATATAGTTTTTGAAAATCGAATAGCACATAGCAAATTATGGTAGTAGAAATCAATCACTATCAATTAAAGATATCAGGACCCCTTTAATCAAGGGATTCTAATTCAAACGATACTGTCAAGATGAAATAAGGCAAGGAATCAGTCCAATTGGACTGATTCTCCCAAAAATAGAACAAGGAAGTCATGTAGTGCACAAATAGAGCTAGATGCATAGTGAGTTAATTAAGGCATGCTGTATTAATATCACATTAGGGAATAAAATAGGGTACCATCTTGAAAATCAATTAAGAAGACTGGAAATCACAGGGAATCCAGAGAAAATAAATGAAAGCATCACATAAACATGGAAAGGATTTCAAAAATTGGTGCAGTATTATAAGAGGAAAATATACATTTTTGCATTTAAGGAAAATATCACATAGATATAACATGAATTCAGAATTGGTACATCATTGTAAAAGGAAAGTGCACAATTGTGTTACTGAAGGAAAATATTACGAAAATCAGTGTACAATCAGCAAGTAAAGCAATTAGTGAGACAACTGGTTAAACTTAATAAGTATTTAAGCAACAATACTGCTAGATATAAGAGGTTTTCATAAAACAACAGGAAAATAAAAGACTATAGCAATGAGTCGAACAAGAACAAACAAGCGCACATAACAAAATCGACCTAGGGTATTAGGGTTTCAACAATAACAGTTCGAACAACAATAACTCATGAAATAATCACTTAAACAAGGTACAGGTAACTAAAAATCAAGAAGAAATCCTTTTGAAGACGGGTTTAAGAACCCTAATGTTGAAATCACTAAAAGAACCAGTTTTTCCGGAGAAAACCATGGAAAATATCATAGTAATGTAAGCATGTAAGCATATATTAAGAAAAAATCAAAATCCATGTGATTAGGGTTTCATGAAAACCCGTAAAAGAGGGCAAATTCTAAGAGACGGCGTAGATGAGGCTGGAAACTATGAAAACATACTCAAATGGTCGAGGTTTGGCCGAAAAGTGGCAAGAGGCTCAACGTAGGCAAGCGGACTGCTCCAGGCCCGTCTTGGAGGACTCAGGGCGTCACTGAGCGAGTGAGAGGTGAGTAGATGACCAAGAGGTAGTGAGAAACCATGGATGCCGGTGAGAGAACCGGCCGGAGAGAGGAACAGACCTCCATCGAAGGGGGAAGCCTCTAGAGAGCACTGAGAGAGATAGAGAGATGAGAGAAGAAAGGGCGCGAAGGAAATTAACCGGTGGGGGAGGGGTTAGGTTAAAAGATATTTATGGTATGGGTTGATCTGGACCGTTGATCATATTTGATCAACGGCTCGGATTAAGCCAGGGGTTGGGCCGGGTAGGATTTAATTGGGCTGGGTAGTTTTAATTAATATCTGGGTTGGGTAATTGGGTTTAGGATTTAGGCTCAATTGTGCTAGTTTTTAAATAAAATAGGCTAGTTGTTAAATACCCAAATAAAAAATAGGAAATTAATTAATGAAAATACTTAATAAATTAAAAAGATGAAATTAATTTAAAAATAAGTAAAATTACAATATTTAAAAAATATAAAAATTTAAGAAATATGAATTTTGAATTTAAAGGTATATAATGACTAATTAGGCCATAATTGCAAAAATAATTGTAATTGAAATTAAATAGTACTCAATTGGACAATTTATGAAATAGTTGAATTTTAATAAATAAACAGTAATTATAAACGACATATTAAATTGGAGAATATTTTGGGATTTATTTAGAGCATGATTTATGAATTATTTAAATACGAAATACTGAATAAATATGGAAATAATTCAGATAAAAATATGTAAAAATTAGGAAAAATAGTCATTATTGATAAGAGTGATTTTGAAAGCATATATACAAGTTTGGAAAATAATTTGAGGAAAAATTGGGTATCAACACCCATGTTCCGAAGAACCTCGTGGCAGCTGTCCAAATAATCCTGTGGATCCTCTTACAGTGCACCAGTAAAAGTAGTAGTGAATAACTTGGTGAATTTGTCCAGTCTCCATAGAGCATCTGCTGACATAGCTGCACCTTCGGCTGTCGGTGCCACAATACCCGACTGAGCTACTCTAGCTGTCTGAGGTGCTGGAGTCGGAAACTGAGTGGCAACCTGCTCTGGGGTATGAATAATAAGAGTCTGGGTCCTTCTCCCAGCCTGAGATCCAGCTGGTGCAGTAGGAAGAAAATCGGCTTGAGCCACACTCTCCATAAGTCCTACCAAGCGGACTAGAGCGTCCTAAAGCACTGGGGTAGCAATGAACCCCTCTGGGACCTGCACTGGTCCAACTGGGACTGCTGGAACTAGGACCTCCTCATAGGACTCGACCTGAGGGTCCTCCACTGGGGCTGCTGCTCTAGGCTGAGCCCTGCCCCGTCCTCGGCCTCTAGCACGGCCTCGTCCTCGACCTCGACCCCTCGTAGGAGCTGTAGTAGGAGTGTCGGGCTGCTGAGCGTAACCAAGGGAAGCATGCGTCCTCGCCATCTGCGAGTGTGATGACCCAAAAGGTCATCCTGAGTAATTTTAGATATATCTGTGTTCTGAGGCTCTGAAAGCCTCTGTTGATCTCACCTCGATATGCGTGCGCAGCTCGGGCAGGTAGCCGGGAAGATTCTATGTGAAAATGTGATAAAAATGGAATTTTTGAATTGAATAAATGAATAAAGTTGACTTTGGTCAACATTTTTTGTAAACGGACCCGGACCCGTGATATGACGGTCCCAGAGGGTCCGTAGGAAAATATGGGACTTGGGCGTATGCCCGGAATCGAATTCCGAGATCCCAAGCCCGAGTAATGAATTTTTAAAGAAAATTGTTTTCAGAAAATAATAAAGGAATTTGGAAGTGAATAATTATGTGAAAACCTTGTTACCGGGCCCATATTACGGTTCCGGAGCCCGGAACAAGTTTAGTATATGTTGTGTGTCCTATCTGTGGAACTTGGTGTAAAACAGACTTGAATTGATTGGTTTCGGATCAAAATGAGAAAAAATGGAGTTAATGAAGGTTTGAGGTTTTTAAAGAAGTTGAAATTTGGCTTGAAAGGTGATTTTATGTTCCCGAGGTCCGAATGAAATTCCGAGACCGGGAGTAGTCCCGTTGTGTCATTTATAACTTATCTGCAAAATTTGAAGTCATTCCGAGCAGTTTAGGCCAGTTCGGCGCATTGAAGCAAATTCTAGAATTTCAAAGTTCTTATGTTTGATTAATTTGGTTTTGGGGTTTGATTTCGAGTTCCATTGTTGCTTTTCATGTTCAGGAAGTTCGAGCGAGTCCGTATCGTGAATACAGACTTGCCGGTGCTTTTGGACGGGGTCTCGAAGGGCTCATGGGTGTTTTAGACCCCCGGGAGCTAAGTTGGAAAAACAAGAAAATCTGCTATCTGGTTTCATTCTCTGCGATCGCAGAAGGTGGGTTGCGATCACAGAGAAGGATTTTGCTGGGCTAGTAATTGTTCACTGTGATCGCAGCCTCCTCTTCGCGATCGCAGAGGTATGGGTTCCACACCTTCGCGATCGCAGCCCGTTTCTTGCGATCGCATAGAGTCGCGTCTGGGCCGGGTGAGTTTGTTCTTCGTGATCGCAGAGGTCTTGCAAGTTATTTTTCGCGATCGCAGAGGTCTGGCCAGTTGGCCTTCGCGATCGCAATCCTCTTGTCGCGACCGCATTGAAAAAATCACTGGGTTGTGTTATAAAATTCGGGACTTAGCCTTATTCCTCCATTTTCATCTTCCTCTTCAAGATTTTATAGATCTTCTCAAAAGACCTTCCACTACTATTATTGAGGTAAGTAAATTCCATAGTTTTACTAGTTTCAAACACTAATTCCTAGTTAAATTCACTACTAAATCATCTAAAAATCATAGAATTAGGTAGTAATTTTAGGGTTCTTGAGGATTTTTGGGATTTTCCATGTTAGGCCATAAATTCTTGTATAAATTACATAACTTCGATCGTTAGACTCCGGGTAATTAATTCCTTCATGAATTTTTGAAAATCCAAACGTGTGGGCCCGGGGTTGAATTTTAGCATTCTCGGAGAAATAGTAGGAAATGTATAATTTGGCTTGGGAATTGGTTTATTGAGTACTTATTGATGTTAATAAATCCATTATGTCTGGATATTCCCGATTCGGAGTTGGATTCGAGAGGAAAGGCTGTGATTGAGGCTTGACTTGCATTTTCTTTGGAGCCGAGGTAAGTGTTTGGCTTAACCTCAGCTTGAGGGATTAGGTATAGAGTCTTATTTGTTGTGTGTAACTCATGTCCAACGAGTGCCTATGCGTTACGGTCAAGCATGCCCGTGAGTCAATTGTGATGAAACTTACTGTGCTCTTATTATTCTCCGCATTATGAGTAATTGGTGAATTAAAAGCGATACCTTGATATTGTTTCATGACGTGGAGAGTTATTTGAGTTATTTGTTTCAGTTGAGGCTTACATTGTTGAAA
>MDKH01042686.1:0-19040 GCA_005239495.1 Nicotiana undulata | reverse complement strand
AGACCCCCACAAATAGAAGTATATATTGGTTAAGTTCATCTATGGGGTTTCCCTCTTACAAGGTTAGAAAAGAGACTTACCTCGTCTCAAGGCCTACTTCCTAGTCCAAGAATGTGCTCACATCCTCAATTCGGTGCCGGATCAACCCAAAACTAATCAAATAGTATATAAACTAATTATTACATGCTCAAAAGTTCGTATTCAACTATAAAAGAGGTTACCCAACCCTAAATATAAGATTCTTAAAATTCACCCCCGAGACCACGTGCCCAGATTCTGGAAATTTTCGAAAATGTTGTTACCCATAACCTCATGAACTCAAATATATGATTTTTACTTGATTCCATAACGAATTTCATGATTAAATCTCATTTTTATCAAAAACCTAGGCTTCCTCCTAAACCCATGATTTCCACTAATTACATGTTATAATCTACTCATAAGTTATGTATTTGACTCATAGTTGGTAGAAATTACTTACCTCAAGGTGTTAGATTGGTTAGATCTTCAACTTTTGACTGAGCAATGGTGTCTTCTTCTATTCGTAGCTTAGTGTTGTACCTGTTATAGACATCGTTCCATGTCGCACTGGGAATTCTCTCAAGTTTTCCTTGAGTCTTCGTGTGGCTTCTGAGCTTTTTTCATTTAGATTGCTTGCAAATGCCATGGCTGCCCAATTGTCAGGTACCCTTAGTAACAACAATCTTTCCCGTTGAAACCTGTCTATAAATTCACGAAGCAACTCCGCGTCTCCTTGTTTTATTTTAAATATGTCTTCCATTCTTTTTTCAACTTTTTGCGCACCGGAATGCGCTTTTATAAAAGAATCTGCAAGCTCAGCAAAAGAGTCAATAGAATTTTCAGGTAGAAGAGAATACCAGGTTAGTGCTCCTTTGGTGAGTGTTTCTCCCAACTTCTTGACTAGGACTGACTCAATTTCTAGTTTAGTTAGGTCGTTGCCTTTTACTCCGGTGGTAAAAGCAGTCACATGATCACGTGGATCGGTAGACCCGTCATACTTGGGAATATCAGGCATTTTGAATTTCTCGGGAAAAGGCAAGGGTGCTGCACTTGGCTTCCAAGGTTGTTGAGAATATCTATCAACGTCAATGCCTTTGATAACAGGTGGTACTCCAGGAATTTGCTCGATTCGATCATTTTGTTCCTTCACCTGTTTCTGCAGGGTTAGTAATAAAGATTGTAATTCTGGATTATTGGACATACCTGGTCTTGCTTCGAGGGACTCATTTGGAGTGCGTCCACTTCCAGAGTTTGCTAGTCCAGATTGTGGATTTTCCATAATTATAGTGTTGTTAAGAAGAGGTGTAGGTGAAGCAGCTGGTAGTCCCCTCATGAAAGCTTGTAAGGCTTGAGTCACATACTCACCAACCATTTGTTTCACAATATCTTGTTCTTCTGCTTGCTCATTTCCATTAAGATAATTGTTTTGAGTCGAAGATCTTTCTGGGGAATGTTCCCCTGATCCTCGTGGGGATACTAAGGGCGATGGAACTGGGGTTTCAACCCTTTGTTGGTTGTTGTCATTGGCGTTTGACATAGTTCACAGAATGTTATTTGAGAAAGAAAAGAGATTATCAGACTCCCGGTAACGGAACCAATTTGTTTAACCAAAGAATTAGATTCTCTGCCAAAGCTAATTTAGGAAGAACACGGGTTTCTGATAACCAAAGGATATACTAATAATTTCAAGTAAACTTGTAAATAGAAAGCAGTAAGATGCGTAAAAAGTAAGTATATTGCAATAGAGGTTCGAATGTGTCTTTACAAATTATATTTTACTCCCTTATATAAGGAATTTCTTAATATAACGTCTACCCTTTTCAGTGATTGAGCACTAATGACTAATAATGGAATTAATGTAACGTTACAATGATTAACCATAACTGTCGCGTGAAGGTTATGTAACGTTTGGCTCATTAATTGAAGATCTCCGAATCTGCCTGGATTCATTCTGACCGTGTCTCTTCATCTTCTCAATTAGGTTGAAATTCCCGTATCTGATTACCCCGTGGGTATGCTATTCCGCTCCTCTTTATCTCGTACCTCTTCATAAAGTCCTGTCCAGTTGTCATGATTTCATTGCTCCACATAGATTGCCGAGTCATCATAATTGTTGCACGTGTGAAGCTCGTTTTTACCAATACACATAGGTGAACTTAACCAACGTGTACTTCTATTTGTAGGGCGACTACGTACGCACGTAGTGGTGAGAGTACATGCGTAGCTACTATTCATGCTTGTGTCCCTGTAGATTTAGGTTTAGACCATGTTTTGTTGATACCATTGCTTGTTTATTCTTACTAATTGTTGGGATTCAAGCGGAGGTTGATGATTTAAATATTTAAAAGTTCCTAGTTGAATTTCTTATTGAAAAAGAATGGAGCTATTATGATAACTTGAAAAAATCTATGTTCAACTGCTTCACAAGTATATTCCGCGAGCAGGATAAATTTTCAGTACTCTCATGGGAACGGGCCGTTCATCTCGGCTGGTTAATTAATATATTATATGGTTCGGGCCGTCTGGTCCTCGGCAGTGCACAATATATTTATATGTATATTTGGATCGGGTCCTACATCCTCGGTTCGTGCGTAAAGATATTGGAACCCCTTTTATATTTAATATTTTCTCATGGACTTGAAAGGTGAAAGAATTTGTATATGAGAAATGACTTGATTCTTATTTGAAATGAAATGATTGTTCACTTATTTTCCTGCTCTGTGTTCTATTATCATTTTATATATCATGTTTAATTAGAATTTCATATTATTATATTTTTGGCCAATAGTAAGTGTCGAAGTCGACCCCTCGTCACTACTTCTTCGAGGTTAGACTAGATACGTACTAGGAACATGTTGTTTATGTACTCACGTTATACTTCTGCACTTGATGTGCATGATGTGAGGCAGGGGCATCTGGTTATCAGTCCGGCGCACACGCTCGACTTCTGGTTCGAGACTACATGGTGAGCTGCCCTTCCGAGCTGTTCAGCAGCAACCAAAGTCTCTCTTTTGATTATTTTCTATCTATTCTATTTCAGACAGTAGAGTAGAAATCTTTTATATATTTTACTAGTATCCCACACACTTGTGACACCAGATCTGGGCACACACTAGTAGACATATGATTTTGGTTTTATTCCTACGGTCATATACATTTAGCTGCTTTTGTTTTGTTAATTCAAATCCTTTTCTTACTAAATCTATTAAATTAAAGAAAGTTGATTAGTTGGAAGAACTTATTAAAATGGGAAATCACTAGATTGTTCAATGTTGTCTTGCCTAGCATGGTGTTGGGCTCCATCATGGCCTAAAATGGAATTGGGTCGTGACAACATGGTATCAGAGTCAGGTTCACGTATGTCTCACAAGTGATGGGCATGCCTAATAGAGTCTTACAGATTAGTGCGGAGACGTTCGTACTTATCTTCGAGCGGCTATAGGGTGTTAGGAAACTACTTTTTATTCATCTCCTATTGTGTAACTGATGGTGTACTAAGTTTATTCTCCTACTCTCTCACAGATGTGAGAACGCGCGCGACAGATGTTCCAGACCCGGGAGGAGCTGCTCCCCATGTTACTAGAGGCTGATGTAGACGTCGGGGGATGGCACCAGCCCGAGTTAGGGGACAAGGACGCCCCAGAGTTGCCCCAGTTTCACCACCAGTCGATCCAGGGGAGGATCTCATTGATGAGGAGCAGGGAGAGGTGCCCACAGTAGAGCCAACCCCGGTGGATTTCATGTCAGCACCGGGCTTTCAGGAGGTCATGGGCTGTATGCTGTGGTTCATGGATTTTATGATCTAAGTTGGTTTATTTTCAACAGACCCAACCACATCTCAAGCGGGAGGGGGAGCACATATCCCTACTGCTTAGGCTCTTGGGCATGTAACTGCAATGTATCAGACCCCGAGCACACTACCCCTGGGCGGAGCTCAGCCAGTTGCAGCAGCTGTACCTAATCCCATACCAGCTACGACCGATGAGCCGCAGTTCAACAAAGAGAATGCACCGGATGTGTTCTACATCCAGAACTTGAAGAAGAAACCAATCGAGACTTTTCGCGAGTATTCTACTCGTTGGAGGTCAGAGGCTGCTAAGGTCAGGCCAGCCTTGGAAGAAGAACAAATGAAGAAATTCTTCATGCGCGCTCAGGATCCTCAGTATTATGAGCGGCTGATGATGGTCGAAGGGAACAAGTTTTCTGATATCATCAAACTGGGAGAGAGAATCGAGGAAGGTATCAAAAGCGGTATGGTCACTAACTTTGAAGCTTTACAAGCCACTAATAAAGCGCTGCAATCCGGTGGTGTGTCCGAGAAGAAAGATGTAGGAGCTGTGATGGTGAATTGAAACGTGAATTTGGAAAGAAATTAGGAGTTGTAAAGGAAAGACAAGAACTGAATTTGGAAAAAGTTAGGCAAAGCAGATGGAATTGAAACGAAGCAGAAACAGAATAGGCGCAACAAGGAATTTTTCTCGCGAAACATCTCGCGTCAAACAGTGGAAAGCGAGCATTAGAGCTTGCATCGCACATGCTGCAGCGAGAGGTTTCGCGCGTCAAAGGTTGCGGCGCACAGGCTAAGGGAGGTGGACCAGGCGTTTTGCCGAGCTTGCATCAAACAGGATGCAGTGAGAGGTTCCGCGCGTCAGAGGTTGCGGCGCACAGGCTGAGGGAGGTGGACCAGGCGTTTTGCCTCGCGAGGCGAGGCCTGTTGCGACGGTGTTCCGAACTTTTAAAGCCTATTTTGTCTCCTGTTTAGTTTTGGACTTGGTTATTTCGTTTAGGTCTTTTCCCTATACATCTAAATAGTCATTAAACATAATTTTAGAGGAGTTTTTGTGACAGGAAGAAAGAACATCACGTGGACAACTTTTGGAGGAGAAAATTATAGAGTTCTTCATCCCTTTACTTTTTCTTGTAACTTGTTTATGCACAATACTTGGAAAATTATTACTACGAACATGAGTGGCTAAAATCCATAGTTCTGGGGTTGTGATTTAGCCATGAATATTGTTGTTTTACGTTGACTTGACCATGATTGCAATTCACTAATATATGGTTGTTTCTTCGATTCTATGATTAATTGCTTAATTGTCTGGCCAACAGTTAGGTTCTATTTACTATCTATGCTATGCTTGGGAAATCCATGTTTAGATTAGAGAAGAATTATAGAGAGCACGATCTTAACTCTTGGGGTTGGGGGTGGGGGTGGGGGCGGATTTGTGGTTAGGATAGGGATATACCTAGTCACCGTGCTTAATTAAATATCGTAATCTTAATACGTTCTTGATAGATTGATTTCATAGGAATATAGGTGTTAATCTATTTTGAATAGGCGAGTAGTACTTTGGGAGAAGGCTGTGAGAGCAATTATTCGATTAATTAGCAACCATGAGTAAATTGTATGAAAGGGAGAGTAAACTAGAACACAATAGGATTGGTGAATCGATCACAACCCTGGAATATTTGTTTCTACTGAATACACCACAATTATTTTGCTACTTGATAATTTACTTACTACTTAGAATTATATTTTAGTATAAGCGCATTCTCTAACTCGATTTTGGCTTGACTGAATAACAATCTTGGTGATTTTAGTGAGTAGTTAATACAAGTCTCTGTGGGTTCGACACTCGACTTATCATTTTATTACTTTTACGATCACGTATACTTGCGTGTGAGTTTGGGAGCAACAAGTTTTTGGCGCCGTTGCCGGGGACTTGTATATTGACTACTTTCTAGTTTTTGCTTTAATTTTTTATTTCGTCAAGTCTAATGTTACTTGATTGTTGCTTTGATCTAAAGAACTTCGATTGAATGTGTGGGGTCAAAAGCCAGGACAGACTTAAAGGCTTTGATCCCGAACCTGAGAGAACATTTCATAGGAGGTTGAGGGAAGCAAGGGATACAAATAAGCTTCAGGAACTCGCTCAATTTCCTGTGTACATGGAAGAGGAGAAACACATGGTTGTTCAGCAGGCGGCGATGCCCAGCATTGCTAATGTCACCTCCAGCATTGTGAAGCCCAAAATTACTGGGCACTTTGAGTTGAAACAGAGCATGATCCAACTACTTCATGCGAATGGGCAGTTTATAGGTCTTCTACACGAGGATCCACAACAACATATCCTGAACTTCTTGGAGATTAGTGATACTTACATCACTAACAGAGTCACTCCAGACTATGTGAGGCTTACACATTTCCCATTCTCTCTGTTGGGCGAAGCAAAGCGATGGCTGAAGGCAGAACCAACTAATTCTATTACATCATGGAATGATTTGGCAAGGAAATTTCTTGCAAGGTTCTTCCCTTTAGGCAAAACTACAAAGATCAGAAGTGAGATAGTCTCCTTCAAACAGAAAGCGGGGGAGTCTCTATACTCTGCTTGGGATAGGTTCAAGGGGCTGCTCAGAGATTGTCCTCACATAATCAGACAAACTAAGTGTTAGCTCACACTTTCATAGAAGGGCTACATCCTGAAACAAAAATTGTGGTAGATGTTGCAACTGGAGGTCAAGTGTTGGAGAAAAGCTTTGGCGAGGTATATGCATTGTTGAACAAATTCTCCAAAAGCAATCCGAACTGGCAAGGAGAAACGGGCAGACATACGGTGCAAACATCTGTAGGGGTTCTCGAGTTAGATGTTGTTTCGGCATTATTAGTGTAGATTTCTACACTGACCAACGAAGTGAATCAGATGACATTGGTTATTAACAAGCAACAAGCTCAACCAGTGCAACATGTTCAAGTGTTTTGAGAAGTATGTGGAGAGGGTCACACGAGCGACTTATGACTATTTAATACAGAGTCTGTCTGCTTTGTGGGTAATGCAAATATGGGCCAGACAAACCAATATGGGAACACTTACAATCCCAACGGGAGGAACCACCCAAACTTCTCTTGGAGTAGAAATCAAGGTGCTCAAAATCAATACCGACCACAAGCACCTCAATAACAATATATACAACCTCAGGCTAAACAACATGCAAACTCAACAAGTCACATTGAGGAAATGATGAAGAAATTGATGGCTGACCAGCAAGCCCAAGCCGCAACAATGAGAAATTTGGAGCACCAAATGGGACAACTTGCCAGTGCCCGAAATACTCGACCAGTTGGAGCTCTTCCAAGTGGCTAATCATAAGGCATCTATTAATGCTGTGTCATTGAAGAATGGGAGACAATTAGAGGAAGTCCAATAAAAAAGAGAAAACAAGTGACCTTCAATGATAAGTGACCACTATAGAGCCAGAATCAGAAAAATCAAAGGAGTCTGAGAATCCAGTTGAAGAGGCGGTTACTAAGCAACCCCCACCATTATTTGCGAGGCCACCACCTCTGTTCCCTCAAAGATTGTAGAAAGTGAATGATAATTCCTCATATAAAACGTTTCTTGATATTTTGAAGCATGTTCAAATAAATATCCACTGGTAGACATCCTGCAAGAAGTGCCCAAATATTCAAAATACATCAAGTACATAGTGGAAAATAAAAGGAGGCTGGCCGAATTTGATACTGTGGCACTCACTGAGGAATGTAGCTAAAGAATCCAAAGCAAACTACCTTAGAAATTGAAGGATCCAGGTAGTTTCACCATCCAAAATCTCGATTGGTAAACATGCAGTCAGGAGAGCTTTGTGTGATCTTGGAGCGAGCATCAATATGATGCCGCTATCTGTGTTCAGACAGTTGGGTTTGGGTGAGCCGTGCCCAGCAACGGTAATCTTACAGTTGGCTGATCGCTCACTTGCTCATCCGGAAGGAGTGATTCAAGATGTGTTAGTTCAAGTGGGTTCTTTCATATTCCCTGTTGATTTCATTATCTTGGACTACGAGCCTATTCAGGAAGTCCCATTTATTTAGGGGCGTCCATTCTTAGCCACATGCTAAGCTATTATTGATGTATGCGAAGGAAAGATGACGATGAGAGTAGGTGATCAAGTGGAGGTATTTAATGTGTACAAAACACTCAGATTGCCAGACCACTATGATGAGCTATCCATGATTTCTGTAGTGGAAAGCAATGCCACATCATTGGTGCATTATATGAGCCCCATAGATCCTCATGAACGAGCTTTGATTGGTAATGAATAATACATTGAAGATAAGATGATTGGCGAAATTGAACAAGTGCTTGATACATCATGCAGTTATGTCCATGGGTTTGGGATGTTTGAGGAGTCGGGCAGGCCTGTTACTCTGACCCTTCCTAAGCCATCTATTGAGGAAGCTCCAAAGATAGAATTAAATCCCTTTCCATCACATCTGCGCTATGCTTATTTGGCGAAACTCTGAAACATTTCCAATAATTATCTCATCGAGCCTGACTAATGTATAAGAAGAAAAATTGCTCAGAGTACTTCGCGAGCATAAAAAGGCTATAGGGTGGACAATTTCTGACATCAAAGGAATCAGTCCATCATTTTGCATGCATAAAATCTTTCTGGAAGATGGACATCTCCCTAGTGTTAAGCAGCAGAGAATATTGAATCCTATCATGAAAGAAGTCATGAAAAAGGAAGTAATTAAGTGGCTCGATGCAGGTATCATCTTTCCCATCTCTGACAGCAAGTGGGTAAGCCAAGTACAATGTGTTCCTAAAAAGGGAGGGATGACTGTGGTTGAGAATGAAAAAATGAGATAATTCATGCTCGCATTGTGACGGGGTGGAGAGTTTGCATTGATTACAGAAAGCTCAACAAAGCAACCCTCAAGGACCACTTCCCACTTCCATTCACTGACAAAATGTTGGACATATTGGTGGGGCATGATTATTATTGCTTCCTTGATGGTTATTCGGGGTACAACCAGATCGTCATATGCCCAGAGGATCAGGAGAAGACCACTTTTACTTTTCCTTATGGCACTTTCGCCTTCAAGCGAATGTCATTTGGTTTTTCTAATGCACCAGCTACTTTCTAGAGATGCATGATGGCTATTTTCACCGATATGGTGGAAAATTAGTGGAAGTTTTTATGGGTGATTTTTCAGTCTTTGGATCTTCTTATGATGATTGTTTGAAGAATTTGAGCAAGGTGTTGTCATGTTGTGAAGAAGCAAATCTGGTGTTGAATTGGAAAAAAGTGCCATTTTATGGTGCAGGAAGGCATTGTGTTGGGTCACAGAGTGTCTAGGAGAGGCATTGAAGTTGATAAGCTGAAGGTGGAGGCGATTTAAAAATTACCTCCACCCATTTCTGTGAAGGGTTTCCAGAGTTTCTTAGGATACGCGGGATCTATCAGCGCTTTATTATAGATTTTTCTAAAATTGCTACTCCTTTATGTAGGTTGCTTGAAAAAGATGTGACTTTCAAATTTGACGATCGCCTGTCTGAAAGCATTCGAAGAGATAAAAAAGAAGCAGGTGGTTGACCGCATTATTGCCGCACCAGGTTGGTCCTTACCATTTGAGCTTATGTGTGATGCAAGTGATCATGCTATTGGGGCAGTGCTAGGCCAGAGGAAGGAGAAAATGTTTTATTCCATCTACTATGCGAGTAAGACTCTTGATGAAGGGCAGCTGATTACACCACTACTAAAAAGGAGTTGTTAGCTGTGGTGTGGGCATTTGAGAAATTTCGGGAATACTTGGTGGCAACAAAAGTCATAGTTCATACCGATCATGCAGAAATCAGGTATCTATTTACATAGAAGTAATCTAAGGCTAGATTGATGCGATGGGTTTTGTTGTTGCAGGAATTTGATGTGGAAATACGAGATCGAAAGGGCATAGAGAACCAAGTAGCTGACCATCTATCAAGGTTGGAAAATCACAATCATGTGGAGGAGGGTGACCAAATTAAAGAAGTATTTCCTGATGAGCAACATTTTTCTATCACCCAAGACCCTCCCCCCCCCCCATGGTACGCGGACTATGTGAATTATCTGGTGAGCGGGGTACTTCCTCATGAATTTGAATCTGAAGCTAGAAAGAGGTTTCTACATGATGTGAACTTTTACTATTGGGATGAGCCATATTTGTACAAGCAGTGTGCTGACCAAATTATGAGGAGATGCATACCTGAAAAGGATGTCGAACTACTGTTGTATGATTATTATGTATCACCCTATAGGGGACATCATGGAGGCTATAGAACAACTGCAAAGGTATTACAATCCGGTTTATTTTGGCCAGCATTATTCTAGGACGCCCATGCATTTGTTAAGAAGTGTGACCAGTGTCAGAGAACAGGAACAATCACAAAGAGGCATAATATGCCTTTGAATAACATCCCGGAGGTCGAGATTTTTTATGTGTGGGGGATAGATTTTATGGGACCATTCCCATTGTCCAGGGTAACAAATACATTTTGCTAGCAGTTGACTACGTGTCAAAATGGGTAGAGGCGATCACATTGCCAACGAATGATGCCATGTTGGTAGCCGCGTTTGTAAAAAAGAACATATTTTTTAGATTCGGGACTCCACGTGCTTTGATTAGTGATGAAGGGACACACTTTTGCAATCGGTTGTTGAATAACCTTCTAGCTAAATATGGAGTCCGCCATAGAGTTGCGACAACATATCATCCTCAAACAAGTGGACAAGTTGAGGTGTCTAATAGAGAAATAAAGAAAATCTTAGAGAAGACGGCGAGTGTGAATAGAAAAGATTGGGCTGCAAAGTTAGATGATTCCTAGTGGGCATATAGAACTGCATACAAAACGCCAATTGGGGCGTCGCCGTATAGGCTAGTTTATGGGAAGGCATGTCACATGCCTGTTGAACTTGAACACAAAGCATATTGGGTCATTAAGAAGTTAAATATGGACCTTGAAGCCGTGGAAGAGAAAAGAGTCTTGCAGTTGAATGAGTTAGATGAGTTCATGCTGTAATCTTATGATAATTCTATGCTTTACAAATAAAAGACAAAAAGATGGCATGACAAGCATATCAAACCGCGTCACTTCGAGCCAGACCAACATGTATTATTGTTCAATTCTAGACTAAAGCTATTTCCTGGGAAGTTAAAATCGAGATGGTCAGGCCTGTTTGAGGAAGTGAGAGTCACTCCTTATGGTGCAATTGAGCTGCGATCTTTGAATAGTGAAAGAAATTTTTTGGTGAATGGACACAGAGTAAAGCATTATTGGGGAGAAATAATTGATCGTGAGAAGACCAAGGTTGTACTCGTTGATGATTAAGCGAGATTCTGCGCCGTGCCGCGACGTTAAATCAGGCGCTTATTGGGAGGCAACCCATCTTTACTGCTTTCGTTTATTTTTACTTTTTTTCTTATTATTGTTGTAGTATTTATTTTTGTTTTGTAGGATTATAAGCATAGGAGGCAAAGCCATTGGAAGAGTGCAAAGGCGAGCTAGATGGTGAGAACTAAGTGTGGGGTGCCATACAAAGGACCATGCCTCGGGGAAGTTTGAGTACCCGTGAGCCGCTATTGCTTCGGCCTTTGGCCTTTCAGGGAGCTTCTTGTCCACCCTCATTATTATTTTGTTTTATTTGTGCATTGGGGACACTGCACTCCTTTAAGTGCGGGGTCGGAGAATTCTCTAGATAATTAGTAGTAGGATGTTAGAAAAATGTCCACCCTCGTTATTATTTTATTTTCGTAGTTGTGTAGTATTTTAGCAGTTAAAAAAATGAAAAAGTAGAAAAATTGGATTTCTCCCGACGATGTATCTCATTCGACAGGTATCTTGAGGGATTTAAGTTGAAAGAAAAAAAAAGATAAAAAGATTTTCTTTTGTTAGGTAATGTAATAATTCCCCCTTGATTTTTCTTTGTGCCGAGGTTCTTTTTCAAGAGTTTTATTTGAATCGGGTGTAGTTAGTTTTATTTTTTATGGAGTAAGAGTCGCCGTGAGATGAATTCAATTGAAGCAATATCTCTTGACATTATTATGCCTTGAGAATAGTGAGTACTTTGGTTGTGACGCTTAGACTCAGTTTTTGACTCTTGTATAAGTACCTTAAATCGTATGATCTTAACTCTGCTTAACTGCTTTTACTAGAGTGTCTTGATGAGTCCAATCCTGAGTGAGTTTTGTGCCATGTGTGTGTGAGGTTTGTGTGTTATTCTGTGCATTGCATTTGATGTCAAGAACTTGCCCCGTGTGTTTGCAAAGCGAAATAGTAGCGTCATTCAGTCTTGGAAGTGATATAGGCGATTATTTGTTGAGCCAGATATATGTAGTTTACCCGCCTAATCGTTATGTATCGTAGTTAACCCCTTTGAGCCTGTAATCATGTTTCTTTGGCAACCACATTACAAGCCTTTCCCAGTTGTTTGGATTAACCGTCTATTTGAATCTTTTCACCTCTCGTGAGCACTTGAATTGTTATGAACTTTGTAAAAGTTAAAGTGTGGGATGGTTGGTTGGCGTTTGAGTGGAACTAATGAAATAGGGAGAAATGTGTACTGTTTTGAATAAAATAAATAAAAGACACTTGAATTGAAAAAGAAAGAAAAAAAATAGTTGCATTGCTGTGAAAACGATTCCTTGATAGTGGTGACTCTTGATGTGATTGTGCTTAAAGAAGTATGGGGTTAATATACATTGATGTGAAAGTGGAGTTATGGTTTGACATATGTTTGAGGTTTAAATGTTGAAGTGTATGTATTAAAGTGCTTAGGGAGTTGTAGTCACTCGTATATCTAATGTATTCTACCCGTCTTGTAGCCTACATTACAACCAAATAAAGTCCTAATTGATCTTTGACTTAATGAGCTCGATTAGTAGATTAGTACACTACGGGCAAGACTATGGTGCATCTTTTGTGGCATATGAATGTTATTTATGAGAGTGAGTGAATTTTTTCTATCTTAAGTTCATAATTGTTCTTAAATTTTTATTGTGTGTGAAACTACTCTCTTTTGTTGTGTGAGGGAACTTGATTCATGAAGAAAAGGTAATGTTATTGACCTCTATGTTAGGTGAAGATGTTACTGTTTAACCAAAGAATAAAATTCCTTGACCAAAGCTATTTTAAGATAAACTCGGGTTACTGATAATCAAATGAATAAAATAACGAATAATGAAACAGTAAATTGATAGCAATATAGAGTGCAAGAAGTAAAGTAGTTAGTATTCGAGAATTCAGATGATCTTGTTTGTTACATTTCTTCCCTTTTATAGAGGGATTTTCCTAGTACAACATTTTGATTCTTGTAATGATTGCTCATTAATGACTAGTTATTGCATTAATGAGGCGTTACAAAGGTGAATCGTAACTGTTATTTTAGGAATTACGTAACGTATGAGTCATTAACTGTTGATTCTCGAATCTTATCTGTGGCTTTGTTTGGGTGCTCTATGACCGCATCTCTTCTTCTTCATTAGGTTTTCTGTGGCTGATACACTCGTGGTTGATGAATCAATTTCGTTCCTGTTGAGTTAATCTCGTACCTGCCTGTTTCTTTGTCTAGATTCATTTCGACCGTGTCTCTTATTCCTTGATAATCTTCTCGTGGCTGTTATATTAAAAAATATGCTGACCGTATCTCTTTTATCCCGTGTCTCCGTGTATCTTTACCTCCACATGTGCTGTTTTCTTTGGTCCACATAGTTGGTAGAGTCATCCAGATTTTGCCTACATGTAAAGCTATTTTTTTTACCAATACAGATAGTCCCCCCACTTGCCATGTATTTAACGTGTAATACTTGGTAAGTGGATACGTATTTATGGCGGGAATATTTTGCCGCCGCTTTGTTCCCAAACGTTGTATCCTTTCTTGAACGCATTCGTCGTGCATCACTTCCATTTAATTCTCCTTCCACGTGTTTGTCTTTGATTGGCTCTGCAACAATTCGGCGATTTTTAAGGCTTTTTTGCAGCCGCATCAGTCCTGAAGTGACACCCTTAATTATGACTTTCCATCATTGTTTTTCCATGTTTTGACGGTCGCCATTAGGTATAAATAGTTGTCTTCTTTCTTTCTCTTTCATGAAACACTTCTATAATTTGATTTTTCCTTGGTGAAGAAATTTCCTTAGCTTGCATAAATATGTCTTCATCTGGTCAACCTAAAAAGGTTATCAATGTTGAAACTTTGGCATCTTCTTCTGCTCCCACTAGGAGCCGGAGAGGTGGCCGATTGAGGAGTTTAGGATCTGCCTCCACTAGGGATTCTTCTTCCCTTTTGGTTTCTCCTTCTTCCGCTAGATCTTTATTGTCTCCTAGAGCTAGGTCTTCTCAATCTGCTTCTAAGAGTAAGGATGATATTCGTGAACCAAAATTTGACGAAATCATTCCTGCTGAGATAATATTCCCAAGGGAAAATTCTCCAATCGTCGAACAGGATTCTTCTCTAGATAGTGTAGAGAAGTATGTGACCATTGTTACTGTAGGTCATATTCCTCTTATCCGTAGGGAATGCTCTTGGGAGTCTAACATTCTCATTCTTGTGCCAAATAATAACCAAAGGATCACATCTTACAAGACGGGTTTTTCGTATGTCTACACTTATCCTTTTACACTAAGATTTCAACGTCCAATCGACCCTGTTATTATTGAGTTTTGCCCATTTTTTCAATATATGCCTAGGACAAGTCGGTCCTTTAGTGTGGCGTGTTGTTGCTTTCCTGAGAGTTTTGGCTTCTAAAGTTTCTATTCCTTTCACCTTTCATCATTTGATTCATCTGTATTCACCTGCTCTATTTCGTCATGGGGTTTTTACTCTAGCTGCTCGGAGTAAGAGAGTTTTAGTAACCCCTGGTGATGACAAGGATAGAGGTTGGTACCTTAGGTATGTTGCCGTTCCCACTGTTATTTTAGTGGGTGAAAACAATATTCCCTTCCTTGAGAAGTGGAACCGTGCACGTAAGTACTTTGATTCGTACCTGTTTTCTTTACATACAGTTAAATTGCATTTTTAATACCGCATCTGTTTTTCTCTTATTTTTCAGCAACTATGAATACCGTCGAGAATGTCTCCGATATTCGTAGTTGGGTAGAAAAAATGTTATCCGCAGCTCCTGTCGAAGAAAGGTCTTGGAAGTTCTTTTCCATGAAGTTCAATTGGATTGTCAAAACCCACGGTAAGTGGAGTTTTTCTCACGTCCTACTTTACCCGAGTTCTTTTTGTTAACTCTTTCCTTCTTTCGATAGGGTTTTCTACCTGCGGGGCACCTGGTTCATCACTCCCAAAGATGTCATTATCTCATGCTCAGAAGATTTTAGTCAGTTCTTCTAAGAGTAAAGTTCGTGATCCCCGTTCTGGAGGGGAAGATGAAGATGAAAGAGAGGGTGCTTTAGTGCACCGGCCGAGAAGAAGGCGAGCAATTTCAGATGATGAGTCTGCTCTTAGGCTATTTCCTTCCGTGTTGGCAATTCGACTCTCTTTTTCCCGGGACGAGTCTCAGTCCCCGGTTCGAGATCCTGCCGAGCGTCTTTTCCATGAAGGGTTTGAACTTGACCCTGATAATGTTCCGCTAGCTACCATTTTTCCCAATTTTGTTGTTGCTCCTCCATCCGTACCTGTTATTTCCTCAGCTTCTCATCCATCCGTTTCTATTGATGTGCCCGTGGCTCTTTTTTCTCCTTGCCCGTCCGTGTCTGTCGCTAATCCCTCTGTTCCTGCTTCCGTGCCTTCTTTTGTAGAAGTAGGGTCTTCAAGCAGGGAGATGCGGAGGGTTGTAATTGAGGTTCTAGCCGGTGGAAGCCTTTTCAAGAAGACTGGTGAGCCTGAAGTATGGCCCAAGCCTTTAATCGGCTCTGAAGAGAGGGCCAAACTTGACAGCCACTCAACTCTTACTTGGGCCAACGAAGTGGTGCATAATTCTATAAAGGTATGTTTTTGAAAGAACACTTTTGTATGCTCAATTTTCTTTGAATAAAAGTTTAACACGTTTGATTGTTTTGCTATTTTTGCAGACGCACCTTATTGGCTTAGAGCTTATGAAGAGAATTTTGAACTCAGAGAACGAGTTGAAACAGCTACGTGAGCTTGAGGATTCAAAGGCACAATATTATAGTCTTCGAATAGAAATGGATGCTTTAGAGGATGAGAGAGATACCGTGAAGGAGTAGCTGAAGATTGTCACAGCAGAATTGGCAGTGGAAAGAGCTTCCTGCAGCCAGGTTAACAAGGACAAAGTTGTTCTCGATTCTATATTTGCTGAGCATTTGTCAAGGGCTACAGATGGAATCAGGAACTTGAAGCATATGCTGGGACAGAAAGAGGAATACTCTGGTGAACTTGTGCGGAACCTCTCCCAAACTCAAGAGGATCTCCGTGAAGCCCAGGTAAAAGTTCAGACTCTGGAGGAATTAATTGCTCCTTTGAAGGTTGCCCTTGAAGCCGCTGAAGCTGAGAATGATAGCTTGAAGGCTTAGATTCAGGCAAGGTCAAAGGATTATGGCGATCTTGAAGAGGCGACAGCCGTCGACGTGAGGTGGGCATACATGAGTGCTCACCATGATACGTTGATAGAAATGGTCCGAGAGGGATTTGACTTTGCTGCTGAGATTGCTAAATCCGAAGAAGCTATGGAGAAGACCCTGCGGGGTCTTGAACTTTCTCCAGCTGATGAAGCCCAGGAAGAATCTGACGTTCCTTCAGAAGAAGAAGCCGGTTCTCCTCCCCCTCAAGAATGAAGAAATTATCCCCACTTTTTTTTATTGGATTGGTGTGGTTACTCCCAGCTCCATCGGGAGTAAATTTGAAACTCTAAAGTCCCCAACTAAAAACTTAGGGGCACCATAAAAATGTAAATACTTATGCGGCTAAGTACTTAGTTTTTGACTTAGCCGGTTTATATTAATGCAATTTTTGAGACTTTCTGTCATGAGTTTGAGCCTTACTCTTTTCTCAAGTCTTATTGCTTCGTATTGCTTTTGTGAGGTTTTTGCTCGTACCTCTTAGCTTTATTTGCATATAGATGCGTATTTCACTTTGAACCTTTTTATGATAGGTGTAGTGTAAGTTTTTTAGCCTTTGTTTGTAAGAGGCTTTGTTTATGTATTAGGGCCCTTTTAATCAATATTTTAATGAAGAAGACGTCTCAACTTCATTGAAATGCAATAGAGTAATAGGAATTTTCTCACATGTTTAAGTATGTTTTTGTGAGAGGTTTTCGTTTGAACTTTCACAACATTTTACATGTGTTATGATTATCATCTAAAACTCAGGTTGCAACTGTTTTGTTTTAACAGATTTGATAATCACTTGTATTTCACAACTGTTTTTCGTAGGTAACCGTTTTTTCGAGTTAATACAAGGAGATAACTGTTTTTCATTAGTAACAGTTTTTGTAAATGTCAGGTTTTTACCCATAACTGTTTTTATTTGCAACAGTTTTATAACAAGTACGAGAGAAATGCATCGTAATTCGTAACTGTTTTATTTGATAATAGTTTTTAGAATAAATACAAGGGTATTGATCTTTCATCCGTAACTGTTTTATTTGAATAGCAATTTTCTATATGAGATGTACATTTCTTCTTCGTAGCTAATACTTTGCCTTTTAACCTGAACATGGTTCGAGGGTTTTTCAGAGTAGGCTTCGTAATTTTTGTGCTGGAGTCTTCAGTTCTTTTTGCTCGTATCACTTGACTCGTTGGGTAAATGGTTCTTTTAGGCTCGAGCTTTTTGACTTCTGGCAGTCTTTTGCTTCATCTTGGCCTTCCATATTATGTAGTCCCCCAAGTGTTTGAGCGTTGAAGAATGAGATCTCGAGCACTTGATTGTTCCTTCTTTGTGGTCCTTTCCCTGAAAAAGGAAAACATTCCGGACTCGAAGGTATATACTTTTTTTAGATGATGACTTCTTAAGCCTTTAAAATATCCATAAGAATGTGTAACCCTAGACCGGGAATTATGTTATTTCCTCGCGTCTTTGCAGGTCTAATGTCATCATCTGGTGATGGGTTAGCTTTTTGCCTATCATCTAAAAAAGTTAGTAAAATTTTAAATATTCAAAGACAAAATCTAACATGCGGCACCTGACCGGGGGTACTTCTTTTCCTTAGAAGTAATACTTCTTTAGGTGGATGGCCTTCCAGCTCGTTGGTAGAACCCTGTCGTCCATGGCTACCAACTCGTACGCGCCTTTCCCCGCCATGCCTCGGACCTTATAGGGTCCTTCCCAGTTTGGATTTAGTTTGCCAACTCCTGCTTCCTTTGTTGACTGGAAGACCTTTTTAAGTACAAAATCCCCAATTTTGAAATATCTGAGATGAGCTTTGCGGTTGTAATACCGCTCTATGATTTGCTTTTGAGCTGCCATCCGTATTAAAGCCGCATCTCTTCGTGACTCGAGCAGGTCCAAATTGGTTTGGAGTTCAACGTCATTCGTTTGTTCCTAAGCTGTTGTCACTCTCAAACTTTGTTCACCAATTTCCACAAGTATTAATGCCTCCGAGCCATAAACAAGTGCGAAGGGACTTTCTCCCGTAGCTGTTTTTGATGTGGTTCTGTACGCCCATAATACCGCTGGTAATTCGTCGGGCCAATTGCCTTTGGCTTTATCTAACCGCTTCTTTATATTGTTGATGATGATTTTGTTCGTGGATTCCGCTTGTCCATTAGCTACGGGATGATATGGTGTTGAAGCGATCCGTTTAATTTTCCAACTCTCGAAGAATTCTGTGATTTGTGAACTGATGAATTGTGGGCCATTATCACACACGATCTCCTTTGGAATCCCGAATCGGCATATTATATTTCGCCATAAGAAACTTTTAACCTCTTTTTCCCGCACCTGTTTGAATGCTTCTGCTTCTACCCATTTCGTGAAATAATCAGTAAGTACAAGCCTGAACCGTACCTGACCTTTGGCTGGGGGAAGAGGTCCCACTATGTCCATTCCCCATTTCATGAAGGGCCACGGTGATATGATAGAGTGCAACAATTCTGCTGGTATGTGCATATTATTGGCGAACCGTTGGCATTTGTAACATTTCGAGATTAAATTTTCCGCGTCTTCTTCCATCTTAGGCCAATAATACCCTGTTCTGATTATGGTTTTTATTAAAGATCTTGAACATGCGTGATTTTCACAATGTCCTTCATGGACTTCTCTTATCACGAATTCCGTCTGATTAGGTCCGAGGCATTTAG